>JAWDEX010000010.1:5361973-5377559 GCA_035221805.1 Trichilia hirta | reverse complement strand
TTATCCCATTTCACGCTTTCCATAAAAATTACTTTTCAAACATAACTAGAATTTTGTAAAAGTGGGATATCAATTATTGAATAATATAAATTTAATAATTGAAAAATTATATCTAAAATTAATTAAAAAATTTAAGTCAATATACTCTGTTTTTGTAATCACAGGTTTTCATTATTCATACTTTTCTGTACGATATAATAAGCCATTTTGATTTTATCATGTTTGTTAACATCTTTCCTTGACTTTTCAGCTTCTCAAAGAGACAAATTTGCTGGTTTATCAGTATGCCAATCCCTATATATACGTAGTCTTGCTAACACGATTTCACTGGCAGCTAACAAGCTTGCTACTTAACCAGCGTCTATATTAGATAAAGGTAAGAGGAGAAGAAAGGGTTCCAAGGTCTAACCAGTGTCTTTATTATATAAAGGTAAGAGAAGAAAAAGGGTTCCGAGCTTTTCTTTCTGTGTTTCTCTTCTCCTACCGAAAATTGCCTGTGAGAGCTTCATTGGAATTTTGTTTTGAGGAGAGTGTTTTTTTTTTTGGTCGTAGAAGATTTTGTAAGCAATGTTTTCTAAAAGCTCTTTGATTCCATCTTTGGTAGCACTCCGAGTACAGTTTGAACACCACCAATGTTTTCTATCTATTTATCCAACGGTACATGATAACAAAAGGTACAGAAATGCTTTTAGCAGTGACGACTTACAGCTTTTGAAGTAATGTATTTTAACGGCTACAGTGATACATGTGAATTTGTTCAATAAATGTATATATTATTTGTTCTTCTTCAAATATGCACCGGAGAAATATCGAAATTAACAAACAAATATGACTATAAATAGCAAATGCATTTTAATTTGTGTAGGTGAAGAAGTAAGAAAGAGATGGGAGAGATCAGTACTAATGGGTGTCTGGAATCTGCACACGCAGCTGTTTTCAAGAAATCAGAAAATCTGGAAGGCAAAAGCATGAAGATTTTGGGTTATGATTTCAACCAAGGTGTCAACTACTCTCAGCTTCTCAAATCCATGGTCTCCACTGGCTTTCAAGCTTCAAACCTTGGTGACGCATTTGATATTGTGAATCAGATGGTCAGTTTCAACTCTAGGATACACTAAATCTAAATCGAAGTCTAAATTAATTAATACAATGCTTTACATTTAGTCATTCGTATACCTATTTTTCTATACTAGGAATTTTTCTGGAAAGAATACTTTTGACGTATCCTATTCATATAAAATGCACGCAGCTTGACTGGAGGCTTTCCCATGAGAATATACCAGAAGACTGCAGTGAGAAGGAAAAGGATCCTGCTTACCGAGAGTCAGTGACTTGCAAAATCTTTCTGGGTTTCACGTCGAATCTGATTTCTTCTGGTGTTCGAGAAACTATTCGTTATCTTTCTCAGCATCGCATGGTATGTTTTGGCAACAGGCAGCTCACTTAGAAATTGAAAATAATAAGAAAAATAAAGCGTTGTACTTGGGATGGTTGGGATTTCGTATTGACGAAAGTCCTTGCAAGGTTTCATTTTTAGTCAAGGAAAAACTAGAAATCTCACTAATTCTACAGCCATTTTTAGTTTCGTGTATTCACCTTGTTTTCGCTTCAGATTAAGAGTAAATTTTTCGAACGGATTCGATCTCGTGGCTCCTATTAAACTCATTAGGTCCAAATTGAAACAACAGTTGAGATAACTTTCCTAAATATTCTCTGGTGTTTCTTTAATGTAATTGCCTATTTTTAGGTTGATGTGATGGTGACGACTGCTGGTGGGATAGAAGAAGATTTTATAAAATGTCTAGCTCCGACCTACAAAGGTGATTTTAGTCTTCCTGGAGTTCAATTGAGATCCAAAGGATTGAACCGCATTGGGAATTTGTCGGCTCCAAATGATAATTACTGCAAATATGAGGAGTGGATAAAACCAATTTTCGACCAGATGTTCAAGGAGCAAATCGAACAAGTAGGATTCCTTCTTTCTTTTCTTATTTTTCTACCAAACTCATCAGTTGTAAAATGCGTGGATGCTTGGGAGTCTTTCTTTTATTAATGCATAAAGATATTGTTTGATTGCAGCATAACGTTTGTTACATTATTTAGAAAGCAAATTGCTTTTTATTTTGAAAAATAAATTTCCAGATAAACGAAATTAAAAAAGAACTTCGTCTGAAACTCGAGCAGGTCAATCCTAATTAATTATTGAAATTCTGTACCCTCCTATCATGTTCTTATCTTGACATGGTTTGCGGTTACAATAATTAATCCTGCTATTTCCAAGGCCAACAACTCCGACCGATGATGTCTATTGGACCGAGTAGTCTTTTTTTTTATTTTTTATTTTTTTATTTAATATTCTGGACTTTTTTTTACGAGTCAAAAATTTGCCAAAATTGTATTTAAATCAGAATCAATATTTAAAGGGTCTGTATACTGACATTTTTAACAAGTTCAATATTTATTGATACGGAATTTAGGTGAATCTCGATATTGCAACAGCTCCGACATCTCAATCCATGAAGGATTAAGTTAAGTTAGAATTTATAAGAAATTATTAATAGGATGTGGTAAATTTTAAAAATATTATTTCTTCAAATATGTTTAATTGTATTACACAAAATAAAATGACACAATAAAAATTAGGCTTGAGAAATAATAGATAAAAATTATATTTAATTACTTTTATAAACTAAAAATGATACAGAAAAAATTCTATAATAAAGATAATTTTAATTTAAAGAGTGTAACAAGAGAAATAAAATACAAAAAATTAATAAAAAAATACATCATGCAGTATAAAAATTATTATTATTTAATATTAATTAAATTTAAAGTTATTAAGAAAAATTTTATTTTGAGTATCCTTAATTTTTTTCCTTTCTAAAATAAGATAATTTAGTATAATAAATACTTAAAATATATTTATTTAATTTTTATAAAAATCCCTTTTATAATAAAAATATTATCCACAAAAGGTCGGTCAAGTCCAACTCAAAAAACAGGTGAGCCTAGCTGTCCGAGTCGGGCCTTGCTCGCAAGTTCGTATGAAGTTGGCAATTAATACATTTCTTCCCCTGTTTCCGATTTTTCAGGGCAACGGATTCTTGTCGTTAATCACTCTTCTTCCTTCGTTTTTTTTTTTTTTTTTTTTTTTTTTTTTTTTTTTTTTTTTTTTTTTTAGCAGAAATTAGTATGGACGCCATCTAAGATAATTGCTCGACTGGGAAAAAAAATCAATGACGAGCGCCGATGCCTTTACTGGGCATACAAGGCAAGTTACTAAAATGTTTTGAGTATTGTTCCCAACTTTTTGCTTAAATTGCTTTCTTTCCTTTAATGATTAAATGATAGCGCATCGTCATCATCAGCCCATTCATTGTATATGCAATAATGAACATCTCGGAGTAGTTTTACACTATAATTAAGTTTGGGGTAGACTTTTACCCTTTCAGCTAATTTGGTATCTTGTAAGTTGTGACATTTCTATTATGAAAAAGCACAAAACTTTGACAGATATTTCAGTACAAACAATTTTCATCTTCTAAAATTTTGTTTAGAATTGTGTTGTTTAATTATTTTTTTTTTAAAATAACTTTATGAAAGTGTTTAATAATATTAATTTTAAGTGTCTTATATTCACCTATAATATTTAAAATTTTCATTCCAAATCATTTGAAAAGCTAAGTATACAGTGGAATGGGAAAAAGAAAGAGCAAGCATTTTTTTTTTTAAAGAAATCTTCATTAATAAAAGTATTAATAAAAAAAAGACACACCCTCTGGAACTTCCTTCTTTCAAACAGAAATCCTGGTGAAAGCCAACTTCACTAGTTGAAGCATGATTAAAGCTGAACTGATTGCTTGGTTTGCATAACGCGGAAATAGCAGAGGACCCTTCCTAGCTCATCGTGGCATGGAAATTGTTTTTGTATGAGATTGATCAATGACAGGGAACCCTATTCCACCATAACTGGAGCCAATCTCAACAATTTTAACTTCCAAATTTGTATAGGTTGATACTAACAAACATGTATTTCAACCAATTTGACAATTTCTCCAAGAAATTTTTTCCAGAATAACATTCCCGTTTTCTGCCCTGCCATTACGGATGGCTCCAGTGGGATATGTTGTACTTTCACTCCTTTCACAGCCCCCCGGGCTTGATTGTTGAAATAACCCAAGGTAGGTGTTTCCTAGTTTAGTCTCACCTGAGTATTATCAGTACCGTTTGAGGTATTGTTATTAAAATTGCTCTCTATCTATTCGAACCGATGTCAGGGCCATGGATGATCAAGCTGTCGTTGCAAGTCCCAGGAAAACAGGAATAATAATTCTGGGGGGAGGATTGCCCAAGCATCACATCTGCAATGCCAATATGATGCGTCATGGTGCAGATTACGCCGTCTATATCAATACCGCACAAGAGTTTTATGTAAGTGATTCCGGAGCCCGTCCTGACGAGTCAGTTTCGTGGGGGAAAATTCCAGGCAACGCTAAATTTGTTAAGGTAAGTATGTATTGGTATGAAGCTTGTTACATATCATGCACCTCCTCCTTGGAAATTTTCAGACAAGTGCAGTAAGTAGGCGTTTCTGATACTTTTCCTTTCTTTTAATTGAATGTAACCAGGGGCACTATGATGCAACTATTGCCTGCCCTCTGGTGGTTGCAGAAACATGTGCCCAAAGGAAAAGCAAATCTGTTAAATCCAAGATTTCTAATTAAATGCGCTGATGATGTGGGCATTTGACTTCTCTTCTTTTCTTTATTCCGCAATGTATCCCTCCGTCCCCAGGAACCCACTACTATGATTGGGATACCTTGAGATTTAAGGGAGTAGCTGTAACATTGTGAATGAAGTGATAATGAATAAATTAATATGAGCTTAATGCTTAAATAATTCATGTCAATTGTCACAAGCCATTTTGATTGTTTGTATTGATTAGTTTCCGGATATGAAACTACGACTATCAATTTTTCTTTGTGAGAAACTACAGACCGTTCAAAGTCAAAACAGCCTCAATATGTCAATTGGGCGGATCGATGTGAATTAACAATGGTTTAAACTTGAATTTTGCGGATTGTAGTTTAAGAATACTAAACGTAATACTAATCGAATCTACCATTTATCATCTCCTTTACTCTTTCTTCGGCACTTCTTTGACTAGTTTAATTGGATAACTTTCCACCGAGTTGAACTCTAGTTCCAAATTAAATTATTAGTTAAAAAACTTTTCCTTATTCTTTTAGATAGCTTTTCAAAAGGTTAGAACCATAAAATCTCTACCGATCCACACTCTTAAAATTGTAAATTCAACATATATTATATCATTGATGAAAGGGTAAGATAAAATGTCACTAACGAATGGGTCAACCATCAACTTGAAAAGTAAATTCAAACTGAAGGTCTCAAAAATTTAGCTCAAAAGTTAAAACGTGTATTCAAAACTATTATAAATGGTTTTACTTTGAGGACTGGACTATGACAAAGGAAATATTACTGACTCTAAAATGACGATAGCACAATTTTAATTACTTTACTCTGTTCAATTCTCTTATCTCATGTCCTCCCCCTTTTTTGAACAAAACGCAACTCCTTTACTCTTTCTGATAAAGAATTGGTCTTGAAAATTAGTGGCTGAATCTTTAATATGAAATTCAAGATCACGTATTTGCTCGACACGGCGCATGGACTCATCATTAATCGGTTGCTTCTGATCCATTCATTTTGGTTGGCATTAACTCAACATTGAAATTAATAGTTTAACACGTGGTTTACTTACAAAGTGCTCATAACTTGAAAGGGAAAATAATAAAGTAAAGCAAGTGCATGATTCTTGCTCCCCGAGCAAGAAAAGTATATTATAATATTAGAAAGAGGTAGTTGATTACTGCTTAGAAATTAAGACTTACGGATAGTAAAAAGGAGACTATATATATTTATAATACTGATTACAGATAGTAAAAATGGGACTATTATAAATTATAACACTGATTTGGTAAATCTAGCTATGATGCGGGAGATGTAATACCAATACATATATAATGTCAAACAGTTGGTTGTCCGGAAGCACCGCGACTCCGATCTTCTGTTGTTATTAAAGTAGCATCCATGAAGACTTCATTGCTGGTTCTTGCTTTTTTCCTACAATACTGTTGCTTCACAACAAGCCTTTTTCACCCTCTAGACCCTCTAAATCCCTCGGAAATCAACCAAACAAAGCTTATTGTTCAAAACTCTAAACTCGGTTCTCTTCCTAACTTAACTTTCCATTCCATTGATCTTGATGAACCAGAAAAAAGGCTTGTGCTCAAGTGGTTATCTCAAAGAAAGCTTGGTAAGAGCGCTCTTCCTCGTCAAGCTAAGGTGGTTCTTCGAGGAGGGGGCCTGACGCATGAACTCGTTGTAGATTTGACCATTGGCTCAATCACATCACACAACGTTCATAAAGGTTATGGTTATCCTCCCTTTGCTTTTATCGAGTTCTTTCGAGCTAGTAAACTACCTTTGGCATATCCTAAATTCCAGGAGTCAATAAGGGAAAGAGGATTGAATTTGTCCGAAGTTTCTTGCTTACCATTGACTGTTGGTTGGTATGGGGAACATGTCACAAACAGAGCTCTTAAAGTTATATGCTTCTATCGAGGCGGATCAGTCAATGTGTTTGCAAGGCCTATTGAGGGGATTAGTATGCTGGTTGATGTTGATAAAATGCAAATTACTGGATATACGGATAGACTTAGACTCCCTTTGCCTAAAGCTGAGGGTACTGATTTTCGTTTAGCAAAGAGTAAACTTGAATCTATCATATGCAATGTAACCAATGGATTCACTATTGAAGGCCACGAGGTCAAATGGACAAATTGGGTTTTCCATGTGAGTTTTGATGCTCGAGCTGGAATTGTCATATCGACAGCTTCAATATTTGACAACAAAATCAACGAGTATCGAAGCGTTCTATACAAAGGTCATATGTCAGAGACATTTGTTCCATATATGGATCCGACAACTGAATGGTATTTCAAGACTTACATGGATATGGGTGAATTTGGGTTCGGCCGAGCTGCCGACACCCTTCAGTCGATGATCGACTGTCCAAGTACTGCTAAGTACTTGGATGGGTTTGTTGCTGGAGCAGAGGGGCAGGTACAACAATTCCCTAGTGTAATCTGCATTTTTGAGAGGTATTCTGGGAAAATAGCATGGAGACATACCGAAATCAATATTCCTGGAAAAGTGGTAAGGTAGTTTTGCTTAGATTGTACATTTTATGGATTTGGTTTTGGAGAATTATATATATAGATATATAAATTTTTTTTATTTTATTTTTATTTTTATTTTTTTCTTGTAGATAAGAAGCGGAGAACCAGAAGTTAGTTTAGTGGTCAGGATGGTGGCTACTGTTGGGAACTATGACTATGTTCTTGATTGGGAGTTCGAAAAAACGGGCGCCATCAAAATTGGAGTAAATATTATTTTTTTTCTAATTTCTCATATTTTTTATTGAATATTCAATTTATATGTACAATATTTTAATTTTATTAAAAGTTTAAAATGTATTAATAAATATGGGAAAAAATTTAATAATTATCAAGTGACAGACGGTCTTTATTCTTATTTTTCCCGATAATTAACATTATATCTTAGTGAATATTTTTCCCGTTTCATTATGTTTTTAATTTGCTGGCAGGTGGACCTAACGGGTATTTTAGCGATGAAGGCCACGTCATATAAGCATAACGATAAAATAACGGAAAACGTCTATGGCACTTTCGTAGCGGAAAATACCGTAGCCGTTAACCATGACCACTACCTCACTTACTATCTCGATCTCGACGTTGACGGTAACGGCAATTCCTTCGTCAAATCCAAACTACGAACGGCTAGGGTAACAAACTTTCCCGGCTCTCCGAGGAAAAGTTACTGGACGGTAGTTAGAGAAACCGCCAAAACAGAGACGGAGGCTAGGATTCGACTGGGTTTAGAGCCAGCGGAACTGTCAATTGTGAATACTAATAAGAAGACAAAGGTAGGAAATCATGTGGGGTACCGGCTGATTACTGGAGAACCGATTACTTCCCTTTTGTCTGATGACGATTATCCACAGATTAGAGCCGCTTATACCAAGTATCAGTTGTGGGTGACCGCCTATAACAAATCGGAGAGGTGGGCATCAGGTTTTTATACGGATAGGAGTCACGGAGACGATGGCTTAGCGGTTTGGAGCCGCAGGTAATATATAAAAGAGGCAATTATTGATCAATTATAGAATTTTAAGTTAAAAGGACTTTGTTGCGTTTTAAACTTAGTGACCACTTGACGTTTGTTATTTTGTCTAAGAGAAAACGATTTATATATTTGCAGGAACAGAGTTATTGAAAACAGAGATATAGTTTTGTGGTATACTGTAGGTTTCCATCACATTCCATGCCAAGAAGATTTCCCAGTGATGCCAATTATTCATGGCGGATTCCAGCTTCGGCCGACAAATTTTTTCGAAAGCAACCCACTGCTAAGGTAGGCGACTGATGGGAGAGTGCTAATACAGTATACTGACGTAGAGCGCAAGGAATGTATTATGGCAGGGAAATTTTGTCCCCAGATTGATGCAGGAGATTGTTTTTAGAAAAACAGAAAATGACCATAATTCAAAGAAAGATGAGTCGAAGATCATACTGCGTGGTTACAATATGATGGATGTAGCTTTCAGTTATATTTTTTTTAAAAGAGAATTTATTCCTATCCATTTCTCTTAATTGTATTGATTTGTAATTGTTTAACTAGAGAGGGTGGTATTAAAATATTATGTTTTGTATGACTGTTTATTTTCCAGAGTTGAGGTTTTGTATACAAAGAAATTGGAATTCTTGTAATTACCTAAGAATATCTGAGTATTATTAGTATTAATCCAATTGTGTTAATGTTTTAAGGTGAATAGTATCAACTGTTCTACTGTAAATCATTTCCCAGTCACGTGCCTTCTTCTGCAGTAGGCAACAGTTTTTATGCAGAGAGATGTGAATTCTTTGTTCCGAATTCAATGCCGTGGAGGTCTTTCCATGACATTTAGAGGTTTTTCAAGTTAGGATTACCATCATTCCCCATCACAAATCCATAGTGGCACGTCCACCCGTTCAGCTTTGATGCAGAACAATAGTAATTTTTTTTTGCTCGACTTTTCCGCCAAAATCATCTGGGAAAGCTTCAATGTTCCTGCGTAGACCATTATTCGGCCAAGATCAGGTTATGGGCCAAAAGCGATACAATGACTATTTAACGGGACGTTACATGTTGGAGCTTCAACGGATGGCAATGTCGTCATATCAGCTCTCGGATTGGCTGATCCTGATTCCTGTTACACATCAACCCAAGGAGACGAGCATGTCGGTCTTATATTCAACTAGAGTACGACTTTCACGTATGCTGCGAATAAAACTACAATCAAATACCCTATGACAACACAAGTGCCACTCTGATTGGAATTTACTACAACCAAGCAAAGATAAGTGACCATGGAAATCTCCAACAATGGACTTACCTTAAAGGGAGCCTGTGGACTGTTGTGTGGGAGACCATCACAGAGCATTGCAACCCCGGCAGTATATGTGGGGTGTTTGGCTTTTGTACTTCAGTTGATAATAAAGAAGTCACCTGCAATTGCTTCCCTGGATATTCAGTAGTTGATCCAAATAATCCCTCCAAAGTATGCTACCCAAAAATTCTTCGACTACGCACTTTGCAGTTGAAACAATTGTTTCTCAGTTGCTGGTGTTTGGAAGGAATCTGTTTGCCACAAGCACTGGATCCATTTGTTGAATGCTAGAGGAATCAATCCTATAACCAATAATGTAGTGATATTTATCAAAGATCAGTGATAACCAAAATTTGGAGCAAAGATAAAAAGGATTCTTCATCTTGGGTAGTCTTGCTTGCAAGGCTTTTTATCATGCTCAATGGAGGCTTTAATATTTGGAAGCATTGCATTTATCATCACCCTCTCAATCGGCCTTACATGCGTGTACAACTATCTACAAAGCCAAAGCTGGTAGAAATAAATTTGAGGACGTTTTCATAACATGAGCTCTGTGAATCAAAATATGAGTTAAATAAAACAAAATTGGCCAATGAGTATTTAGCACCATCTATATTGGGGTTCTAATCTTCGACGGTGAAGAGGTTCAAATTGCTGTAAAGCAGATGGGGAGGTTGATTGATGAAGGTGAGAAGAATTTCTTGACAGAAGTCCAAGTTATTGGTTTTATCATAAAAATCTTGTCCGGCTGTTGGCATTTGCATCCAGCATAGTCACCAGTTTCCAGTTTTTTGAGAGGCAGAGTGCTTCTACCAAAGCAATGAAGGCAGTAATCAAGGTGCCGATATGATATTCAGAAAGCTATAGAGAAGAATAATTCAACTCTCAGCTTCGGATAGAGAACAGTCTTGTAGTTAGTGCTATCATTGCTTAGCTGTCTGGATCTGACACCATCTACAATGTTCCCAAGGCGAAAAGGCTTATAGAGTACTTGCTGTTGGGGTAAAAACCAATACCACTGTTCAGTATGTACTCCGACGGCCCCACGTCTGTATCTCGACGCTTTTGGCATGGTGGTGGCACCTATCGGGAAGCAAATCCTGTGACTTACTAAACAATCATTACGCCGACGCCTGGTGGGCATATTAGACAAACCTATGCAGGAAGAGAATTTTGTGGGTTAGCCAACAGTTGTGACACCAATTGCATACATCCGATCGCCTTGCTGCAGTCTGGATCACCCCAGTTTCAACAGGACTAAGGAAAATTGCTGAGGCCATTGAAAAGCACGGCTGACTCCTCGGTAGGGAAAACGACTTCAGCCCCAGGAAATCCAACTTAAAAATGAGAACGACTAAAGGGGGTGAAATTAGAGCTTCGAGATCACTGTGAACTATCGTAATGTATTTCAAAATTTCGTACTGTATAAATCATGACCTAAGTAATTATTGTGCTAGTCCAAGTCAATAGTAATGATTATGCAATGACTCGTAATCACACTAACTTGCAATCATCCTCAATAAATACAGACTTTTTATTTTTTGATGACCCACGTGTACATGTGCAGCTTGGAAAGATGCCTCACCAACCATTTTAAATATCGACTCCCTTCTAAAATAAAGGGGTTAGAAAAATAGTCAAGAAAATAAATTTGTCTTACATTAATATTTTTTAAACCTCTATCTCCAGCAAGAATTTCCCTTTTGTAGATCTCCGGTCCAAATTAAGCATTAAAGTTTCTATATCAAAAAATCTGTATTACTCCTAATTTTTTTTTGTGTTTTCATGAAGTCGAAGAGCGGTAATTACAATTGTTTTATCGACTCAGGCAAACCTTATCAGATGCATCAATCAACAAAGAGAAAAGAATTTGTGTGATGTTTAGCGTTTTCATCAGAGGAAATTCTAGACATCGACAAATGACACCGTTTGTGAAAAAATATGGACAAGAAGCTCTTTGTTAATTTATTGAAAAATTCCGTCAAAGTTGTTCGTTGGTTAGATATAGCCATCAACAACCGAAATCGTTGTCCTCGAAGACCTCTTGTAAAAAGGAAGGAGAACCCTACCGTCACCAGGAACGCAGCCCAGGAGGCTGAATTATTCAACGATAATGGCTCGCAAACTAGCGATTGTCCCTCCAATGAGCCGGGCAACAGCTAGAACTGGAGAATGAGAATTTCTCTAGTTGGTTGGAGAATTGGAGAAATACCGCCCCAAACACGTAGAGGAGGTCCGACAAAGGCAAATTTTAGAGAAAAGGAACAGAGAATTGGAAAGGGGAAGCTTCTCCGTGAGAACTGCGGCGGGGGCAGGCCGCCAAAGACGGTTACACTACCCAAGGCGAAGGAAATTCGCTCTCAAACTAACGAGGAGCCTCTCAAACTAACGAGGAGCAGTTGGTCGCAGTTCCCTCCGCCGCCAATCAACCAGCCAGGAAGTCAAGATTTACGGCAGTACGAAAGGAAAAGGAAAAATATGCCGAGGCGTAAGCTGAGCCTAGAGCAAGGAATCCTGATGCCTCTTTAACTAGTTTCTTTTGTTTGTCTGAAGTTGTTTGGCCAAAAATGTCGTGGGTTTGGTTAAAAAGGAGTTGCGGTGTGAGAGAGTGAACAATTTGAAATGGAGAGGAAGAGAAAGGGTAAAGAAATGATATCTTAAACCATAAGAGTATTATTATCTTTGCTCACCAAAATTTGGGATGTCCATATAACAAGTATTGCTGGAGGATATTTAATTACATACACTATTATTGGGTACTGAAGTGTTAGAATAATTTCGAGAGTCGTGGGAGAATGGCACTGGTGGGATTCTGGTGCATTCGTCCGGACCCCAATCTGAGGCCTTCAATGAAGATAATGACACAGATTCTGGAAGGAATACTGGAAGTTGGGATCCCGCCTCTGCTTTATGTTCAAATATACAATAAACAAATTTAATATATTTTTAATGCTTTAGATTGAAATTCTGTTCTCTTTTGCTGCTGCTCGCTATGTAATGAAGACGAGCTAGTTTGGCAAATGAGCTTTATATCCTTCACCACAATGCTTGGTCGTAAAAAGTTCTAGACCCATCACGGTCAGTACATTATAGGCAACATCAACTGAAACTCCATAGTCCCCGCTCATTGATTTTAAATAGGAATTAAAACCTTCTCAAGTAAAAAAGAAGAATTCAAATCCAAATAATCCTAAAAGCAATTGGTTTCATTGACAACTGAATTATGAGATAATTATGTTTGGCTTAGAATTTGGACTCTAGGATATTATATTAGGCTTAGATTTTGGAAGCGAGGATAATTCCTAAATCAATATTTGTTTTTTAAAATTCTAAGATGGACTTAAACCAAAATCAAATATCCTCTACGATTTAATAATATTAAAAAATTGAGAACACTTATTTTAAACTTTCGTATTTCTCTTTTGACATTCCCCCCGTCTCTTTTTCACTCAATTTATGAAGAAAGACAATTATGGAGAGTGGCAATAAATGATCGGTATTTCACTTTTTCAAGACATTTGTGCACTGCCTGCGGCTGACAATTTGAAACCAGGCTTCAGCTAATGATCGATCGCCCGGGTGCTGCCGAGTAAATATATAGTTATTTTGCTGGAGCAGAGGGACAGGCACAACGATTTCCTAATCTATATTTATTGGTAAAAAAAATTATTGCTTGATTGAAGTCTATTAAACAATGAAGAAAGTTATTTATATAAACAAAACTTAAATTCCAGCTAAACTGCGTTTAGCATTTGACATGGACGACTGCCCAGGTAAATAGAGAGTATGTTGCTGGAGCATAGGGGCAGGCACAAAAAACTTCAATTTCAAACAGTAATCTGCATTTTAGACGTATTCTGGAAAGTAGCATGGACATACTGAAACAAATATTCCTGGAAAAGTGGCAGGCAGTTTCGATTTTAACATATTCTACGACTTTGATTTTGGAGATTGCCGGTGATGCAAATATAAATTGATTGGTTTTACAGGTTATAAATGAGGGGTCAGAAGTAAGTTTGGTGGCCAGGATGGTGGCTACCTTTGGAAATGATGATTACAGACGTTCTTCGTGGGGAGTTCCCAAAAAGGTCGTACCATTAAATTGGGTTTCAGAGGAATTTGGACTCCAGTACTCTTGTTTCACAAATTGTCTATATAATTGACGTCATGCCTCTTGCAATTGGATTTTCTGAAAAATGGCACAACTTCAGCCTTTAGATCTTTCTCTAAAATCCTATTAAATATTCTGAAAATGCGTAATTTTCTATTAAAAAATTATATGTTCATAAACTTTTTAAATTGGAACATTAAAAGTATTTTTCACGGTTGGAAGCTAAATTGAGAATTAATGTTTATGAGTGTTGCAACTTTGATTTTTTAGATCTGTTAAGAGTGTGGCAGAAGGCAGATAGATCAGTTGAGTCTTGGTAGAGGAAGAGGATGAAGAGAATGATCTTGTTCTTTCTGATTGGATTATCAGTTCTGTAATCTCTTAAAAAGATTGAAATATGGTCGTGAGTCAAGACCCCGAAGTACTGAGTGATTTCGAGAGGTTCGAGAGAATGGCAAAATGGTGGAATTATGGTCCATTCTCAAGCCTTCAGTGAAGAAAATGGCACAAATGCTGAAACTGGCGTGGATTAAAATTATACTCTCTTTAATTTACCCCGGTTATCTTATCATAAAGATAGCTCGTTTCGCAAATGAACTTATATCAGTCATTGCAATGCTTGGTTGAAAAATGGCTAGAGCCACGAATTTATTTCATTAAATCTCAATACATTGCAGCAGCAGCATCAGGCCAAACACCAAATACCTTGCTTATTGTTTAAGATCGGACAATACAAAATTCATCACAACACAAATCCCACCAAAATGGTTCAATGGGTTTTGAATTCGGTCGTTGACTACCAATGTTTGCGAGTGCAATTAGGCCGCTTTATGTACTTGGAGGGATTACTTTGAGCACAGGATTATACTCAAAGAAGTTGGTTGGTCTGAGCTCAAACCCACCACTCAACGTTGGCATCACAGGAAAGTCTTCCTGGCAAGGAACATGATGAAATCCCATCGTGTACCACAGGACTACATCCTTGTTTTCAATCTCCCTATTCCTACACATTCCGACCAAAAGCAATGTAAAAGCCAATATTTTTGGTAATTGAACTAAACCGTACATCTTGCAAAATGTTTGAGATTGGAATAACACCTGTTTGTCCATGTCAATAAGTTGTCATCACCACGGCTTCGATCAACATACATTCCTCCTGAATATTTTTCCGACTTATTATATGGGGTCACCCAAACATTATAGTTGGTAAAACCAGCCCGGATTTGTGGGTAATCATCATCTGATAGAAGCGGGCCTATAACTGATCCTGGTAGCAGGCGATATCCGACAGGGTGTCCAGGTTTTGTTATCTTATTTGGATTTACCATTGCCAGCTCTATTGGTTTTGTATCCAGTCGAAGTCGTGCTTCAAGTTCAGTCTTCGCTGTTTCTCTTTTAACGGTCCAATAACTCTTCCTTGGCGTATTAGCTTCTGTGTTTCGTTCTGTTATCAAATTGGTCTTGACAAAGGAATTGGCAGAACCATCGATATCTAGATCAAGATAGTAGTTCAAGAAGTGATCGTGATAAACCCCAATTGTGTTATCTGCAACCAATGTACCATGTTCATCCTCCTTAATCTCGTCAGTATGAGTGTATTCCACCGGATTCACTTGTAAAACTCCTGATAAGCCAACCTGTTACACAAGAACTTAATGTACATAAAAGTAAAATAACTGTTACATTCTTAATCCAAGAAATATGTACTTTTTTATGAGATTTCCGTATTAAGTACTGTTATAAACTCCGCCTGTGGAAAATTATTGAGTAAAAACAAAATGTACCCCCAAGTTGATAGAACCACTTGGCTTGAACTCCCAGTCAATTATGTAGTCATAGTTGCCAACTGTTGCAACCATCCTCACCACCAGGCTCACCTCCGGCCTAACCTCCCAAATTCTCTGCAATAAATATATGATGATTCTAAATCCAACATCAGTAAA
>JAWDEX010000010.1:5323010-5333364 GCA_035221805.1 Trichilia hirta | reverse complement strand
GGGTAATCATCTATCAGCAACCTAAGTCCATGAGGTTGGCTTGTATCCGGCTCTGCGACTCCTCTGAAATAAAGTGAATCAAAGTTTCATTTTTGCCTAGGATCAAAGTTACAATAGCCATTTTCCAGTTAAGATTTTGTTGCTTACCTCTTGAGCAGATCGGCAGGGAGTGCCTGCTCGGTGAAAACCCAGTCCTTGTAAATGCCAGAAGACATTCTCATGGCGTACCTTGCTGGGAAGACTGTATGCTCAAGTACCCCACCAGCATTGATAAGGATCTGCCGAGCTAAGGCATTTATATTCATTGTATCCCGGAAGTGGGGATACAAAAGCTTGTATATTGGATGAAGCACACTCAACTGTCTATTAGTGGCAATCACAAATGGCTCTATTACAGCATGTGTGAACAACCTGCAAATGTTTTTCAGAAGCATATGAATATTAATTCCTGAAATTAAGCTTCTAAATTTCAATGTCAGGCAACATTTTCATTGTGAAATGATACCAATGGCTAATGAGCTGGTGATAGCCAGAATCATTCACGGCAGCATAAGCTTTGGCCAGCTGCCACACTGAACCCTCGATACCATTTTCTGCAGGGGTGAAAACTTTGCTCACAGCACCATGATGGTCTCCTTGTGGATGTGGCAAGCTCAACTCAATTGCCAATGGCTTTAATGTCCCATCATCTTGCAATAAGAGGAGCGTTCTGCTGGCATAAGTCTTTGTGACAGTGGAGTTTATTTGACGCAGGTATGGCATTAAAGCATCGTGATGATCTAATATAAACAGCTTCTTGTTTTCTATAGCCTGTGCAAAATACAACATAGCCTAAGATACAAAAACGAAGTTGTAACACAGAGAAAATAGATTATGAATTGTGAATGTGAAATTTATTTTCTCAATGCAGAAATAATATCTGAAATAGATTGAGCATGAAATAGTACTTCATCCACAGTCAGTCCATTCATGCTAATATCTATATCTGCTGTTGTAATTGAACTATTCTGATTTCCATATACTTTGGGGTCTAAGTTGCTGGCCGGGGGAAACTCCTGCAGTGATATTTGTATATCATTGAATTGAAAAAACACAATGTAATTATCAGTCTATATAATGGATGTAGTATATTACTCGGAGACGACTGATGATGACTGGATTGACTCCAGCTAGCATCTCTCTCCCAAATTCTTCATCTGTCCTCCAAGCAGACTTATCCTCTGAGGAATCCATAAAACCTCTCAAGTCCATGCAAAAGTTAACTAAAGAACAATCACTAAGCTCATTGGAATATATTTTGTAATAAAAACTATATTGTACCTTTGATCACATCAGGCATTGGGAATTTAAGGAATCGTTCACCATCATTACGAACAAGTTCCTTGAGCAGCTCCCAAGGGATGCGATCCCTTATCTTACTGACAGTGGTACCATTTGGTAGTTTGATGCCCCCTTCGTAGAGATTAAGTACATCTTCAAAAGTGTCAAATTCATTTATAGTTTTGTCACATAAAGATGCAATCTCCGGGAGCAATACCTGAACTAGAGATTTCAGAGCATAGGCAAGAAAATCCGAAAACTTTACATGGCCAAACCTTTCATCTCTTGGAACATAAATGTCTAGACTTAGAAGCGGCAGTCTACTCTCACTATTGGGGTCTGTTACAATGAGAAAATTGAAACTACTTATTGTAAGTGAATCAACAAGAATCATTCTAATAAAGTTATTGAAAGGTTTTCAAATCTTCAACTGTCATTGTTCATATTCTACGTTCTCTATGCTATTCAAAGAAGTAACTGAAAACTGACTGAGTTCAGGTCTGTAACCATTTTTTGTTTTTTGTCGGCCAGTTCTTCCTCTTCGGGGATATGGATACTCCTTTGATCCTCCAAGTACAGGACGTGCATGGTCTCCACCTTTATCTGGATTTCCCAAATCATTGTAGTAAGCATAGTCATATACTCTATCCCACTCTTTGAGCTCACCATTTCCATTTCCGCGGAGATTTACAAGGTCTTCTTCTCTATATATCCGCAAGGGCTCTGGTGTTTGGCAAGGGAGGTAAGTCTAACAGAAATCAGAGGGTCATATGTTAGCAGATCTACTAATTATTCTAGTTCCATCTCCACTATAAAAAAAATTCCAGAGAAAAATTATTTTAACACGTAAGATTAAAGTTTCCTCCTTAGTGCAGCTACTTATCATTATAAATTAATGTTATGGGGAAGGAAAAAAAACTTAGGATGCTTGGAGCTCATTTCTTTCTGGCTTGCTCAGATATTAACATAGGGACCATTTTTGCATCTCGGCCATATCATGAAAAGTTGTGATATGGAAAATTGATATCTAAATTCAGTGGAGTAAGAAACAGACAGTCTAATCTAGCTGGAAAAACTACAATATGATTTTGCCACGAACAAGCATCAGTATAGAAAGCTTCCAATAATTAGTTAAAGGTACAATCATCATAGAAACCACTAGCTATATGGTCAGATTGATGCTAATACCGAGCCATAAAGGTATTGATGGGGTCTAAACATTCATTTTAGAAATCTCTTTAGAACGGCCAAAAAGGATTGTCATTGCCTCTAAGTAATTAATAAATCAGTGGATCACCACAAGAATATAATCAAGATGTATAGAGAAAACAAGCATTGTCTGAAAATTATCTATGTTAGTGCAGGATTTATTTTACCTTGTTTGAAAAGAATACTCAATCATTAGTGCAGGATTTATTTTACCTTGTTTGAAAAGAATACTCGATCATACTTATAACGACGTGTCGGGTATACCCAGGAATTGCAGACAAAATGTATCCTGCCATGGCCTGGTACATCTTCTAAAGTAACTGTCTTTAGGTAAAACTGGCTGTGGTGCTGGTTTCTGATGACGAAAGCTCCAGGAACACCCATAGACTCATCCCAGTCGAATGTAACAGTGAATTCAGTTTCTCCCGCAGCTAGTGGAGTTATTGTTGTAACGCAGTTCTCCAAGTATGCTATCTTTCCAAGCCTTCCCCGCAATTCATTAGCTGAACACATACGCAACAAAAAATTTAGACTGTTGCTGTATGAAACAGTGTATCTTTTCCACTATTGCATTGAATTTACAAGATTTGAGGAAACTGTGCTAAGAATGCGTTTATCTACTGGAAACTGAAAAAATTCTTCTCTTGATTCGTCCACTTAGCAAGATTAAAGGAATCATTGGAGGGTTAAAAAAACAGATGAATAAAAGGTGTAGAAAGATCACAGTTACTCAGAGAATTGTTTTTGCAGGTATCGAATGCTCAAACATGCTCCAAAATAAGCCCATTTTACGAAACAAGAAGAGAGAATGAGCTTTTTCGGTTCAATTATCATCAATCACATTAGTTCTTTTTGTTCTTTTTTCTTTTGATGAATCGTATAAGAAAAAGAGTTACAGCGAGTAAAGAAGGACACTTGTGGTGTTTGATTGAAAATTTTATCTCGTCTTCGTCAATGAACCATCATGACGGCCTTTCATTTCCCCTGCCTCAACTTCACTCATATAATTCGAGCAAATTTTACTGAGACAAAAAGGCTAACCTGGGTCTGCATGAACTGAACTGATAAGCTGCATAGAAACGCCTTTGCCCAAGAGCTCATGAACCCGATCAAAACATGAAGCTTTGATATCATTAAAGTCCAACACATTCTTTTTCATCAATATTACAGTCCCTTTGATCTTCCTCTTGCTCTCATCAACTACGCCTTTTGCCCTGGTTTTAGGCCTTGGGCACAACTTCTCCGCGACTTTCTGAAACATCTCTGAACTAGGACAAAACCCCATGAAAACTCAACAAAGAAAGACCAAAAGATTTCAGAGTGTTAAATGGTGTATTATGCAGTGAAATTGAAAGTGGTAGTACATATAGACAAAATATGTAGGAGACTTAGTAATGACGAAGGAAGGATCCTCATCGTGCTTTTGCTTCCGCTGATGTCTTTGCTCTTGACTTGGGAAGACTAAAGCCATTGGTCATTAAACGAAGGACATTTTGTCGACTAACTCATAGTGGGGTCAGTGAAGGCATTTTCCTCCTTTATCTCTTGATTAATGGATCATTTAAGTACCCGATTCGAATTTTTATTCATTAAAAAAAAAAAAGAAAAAGAAAAAGAACATATAATAGTTGTATTTCGTGTATGGATATGTGCATGTCTGTATGTTGTGTGTTAAAGTATTTGTAGATATTCTAATTGTTCTTACATGTTGTCTCCTTGAATAGGTAGATAGCATGTGGATTCCTTGATGTATCTGTTGAATAACATTTCACTGCAATTATAACATCACTTGTTAACGAGTTCCATTAGCTCTTGATTCTTACTCTAAACAATTTGTAACAAGATAAGCTTTTAATTTTTTAGATCATGGAATCTTTGTATTCTGTAAATTGTCTCAGGTGGCATTAAGGTACAGACAACAAACTTTTTTCTCACTCTGCTTCTTCTCCCTATGTATTGCATTGATCCTAAATTGTCTCAGGTGGCATTAAGGCACAAACTGCATACTTTTTTTCTCTCTGTGCTTCTTCTCCCCATGTATTGCTTTGATCCAAGGTTCCTTCCAAATCTTCTTTTTCCTTTTCCAATTTGAAATGATGGCTGATATGACGCACAGATTGAATTTGTGTGATAGCCATTTGACAATATCTGGCTTGTCAAAATCAAATCATGTTAATTACTCAACAAGGGAAGGGGTCGGATTAACAAGACAGATAGAGTTCTACCAAAGGCTCTGCTCTTTGTGGGTAAGTAAAAGAACATTCGTTTGAGTTAGAATGAGAAATACCCTAGAATTTTTTGAACTAATATTTATTCTTTATCAAAAAATTTATGATAAATTGTATTCTATAATTTTTTTTTTTTTTTTAAATATTACTTATCGCTTATTACTATGCCTACGTTTGTCCTTTGCCCAAGATATGAAAAAAATAAAATAAAATAAAATAAAATAAAATAAAAAATAAAGAAAGGAAGGAAGAGAAAGGGTTAATTTCGTTAGTGGGTACACATTAAAAGTTTGGTTGACATCCATCCATCCATCAATTTAATTTATTTATAGTTGTCATCGACATTTTTTTACTGACAAACTTCATTTTTAAAAGTTAGGTTTGGAATGGGCCATGACAACAAATTGATGTTTCATTTCATAATGAAACCATGAATTCAATTAGATTATATTTTAATGAAGATTGAATTACATCTTTTGAAAATTTTACAAACCCATCAATATTGAGATTATATGAGGTTATTAGGTTATTGTATAATAAAATTATTGGCTATTAAATATGAATAAACGAATTATTGTTAAATATTGGCAAGTAAATAAAAGGGACTATTTTTCCTAAATTTCCTTGAAACATAATAATTATTAATTGAAATTTGTGAGGGAAGATATTATGGCAATTGGCAACCATATGTTCATACTAAACCAACGATGAGTTGATACCTAACCAATTAACGCATCATTAAATCAAACCAATAAAGCACCAACCATAATGAGAGATTCTTGATACCGACAAATGTGTATTTTATTTTTTATGAATCGAGGTTTACTTTGAACACTACAATTAAAATTAAAATTGCGACAAATTCGGCCCCATCGCTAATTTGTAACTTGCAGAAAGAGAAAAATGGGGCTTTCACTTTCCTCTCTATTAAACAGTGTTATCTAATCGAACCATAAATGACAGACATTTCAATTTTATGACGACAGAATTTGATGCGGATGGGAAAATCTTTTAAGATAAGCTTCAGCAGCCTAATAAAATCAACCATTTTGATTAAATAATATTGTGTTTATTTCAAGTAACCAAAATAAACTTGATGCTTACCATATTGGTAAAGAAAAAGAAAAAATAAAAAACAAAAATGTTACTAACAATAGGAAAGAAAATACCTAAATAGGACATCTCAATGAAAAAATAATAAAATTGAAAGTAATTTTAAAATGTTAAATAACTTCTTTTACTCAAAATTTAACTTGATATTTGTATATTTGTAAATTTGGCTGAGTATGAACAATGCCTATTCAAAGACAGAGGCGTCCAACGTGAGAATAGCTTTTAAGTAACCATTTTCTTGAGTATTTGGGAGATAATGAAGTTCTATCTTTGCTTCAACGATATACTTTAATAGATTGGACAAAAGTTATCTGTTAATAATTAACAGATGAGTTGGGTTTTCTTTTACTAAAATTTATAAATAGAAAAGATTTGATCCAGCTCCTTTGAGAAACGTTTCCAAATATTGTTCCCAATCTCAAATAATGTAAGGCACAAAACAACATTTCAATACACCTCACTGGTTATATCTACAATCCCACTAGTGTGTGTATATATATATATATATATATATATATTGTTAACTCCTGCAGCTGCAGAATTTGATATAAATTAATGGTTGATGCCACAATATAATTTTTATCTCATTTGTTTTTATTATGTATTTTTTATTGTAAATTTTAACTATTTATTTAATTTTTTTATAAATTAAAAATTATAAAAATATATATATATGAGAGGCAAAAATCAAGACCACTATTCCTATCAATTTCTGTCAATCCCATGCCAGCTCTTTATGTTAGGGATAGTAGGTCAACTTCTACATGAAAATAAATCTCATGGGTGACTCTAGAATAATGCTAGCTTGTCAGTCCTAGTATTTGTACGAAAAACATTTTCTATAAGCGGCCCCAAAGTTCATGATGCTAGCAGGAGTCGCCCTTAATTCCACTAGGTTTAAGGCAAAATGTTAAGATTACCAAGTGCTAATGATGTCTAACGGGCTAGATTAGGGAACTGAAAAGAATAGAACTGGAACAAACCGATAATTAGGATGGGCTAATTGGTTTAGCTCTATAGTTCGTATTAGATAGAACCGTTTCAAAATTAGGAATAAAATCGTTAGCGGATCAATCCGGGCTGGTGTCAATTAGTTAAACGGTTAAGCTCCCGTTCTAGCTTGATTCTGGTTTCAGTTTTCATTCTACTTCTGGTTTATAAATTAAGCCTTTTAAATTTAATTTAAAGTTAATAAAAATATTTTTTGAATTACAAAAAATTATATAAAAAAATCTCTGACTATGTTAAATTTTATTAATTAATTAAAAAATATAATAAAAGAGATATTTTAATTTGAACCTCATAAATTTTTTTATATTTAATTATAAATTATACAATAAATAAAAAATAAAATAAATTAATTAAAAAAATATTATAAAAAAAGAAACAGTAAGTCTTATCTCATTAAAAATTAATAAATTTTAATTTTAATTATAACGAGATTGTTGAATATTTTTATTTTTGGTCTTTATCTCATTTATAACTAAAGTCAATTGTAGACTCCAGCAAAAAGGAAAAAAAAAAAAAAACTATTGCCACTATAAACCTAATCCAAGATATGAAATCATCCAACGATAACATCTCACAAATCAATGCAATTGTTCCTATGATAAGTTAGACAATAGCCTTGACCAATGAACGAGAATCCTTCCAATTAGTTGGAGAATTGAAGGAATGTCAGACTAAGTACCTGATGGTACATATAAACGTATAAATATTAAGGTCTAAATTTATCATTATATATTTTAAAATATGATTTAGTTTTCTTAATTTATGCATATTTCTAATCTTTTTTATAAAATTTACTTTATTAAAATTTCTGTTTATTTTTAGTTTTGATACAGTAAAAATAAAGAAAGTTACAACTTGTCAACAAAGAGAGTTATTAAGATAATTCTTACTTTAGTGAAAAACTGACTCAATGAGTTAAAATTTCATATTTGGACACCAAATTGCATTTTTGAAGTCATTAAGCAAGCGTATTTACTTTTTTAGTCCAGCTCAATCTAATTTTAATATTTTATTCATAACTTTTAATGAAAATTTTAGATTTACCTGATATAAGTAGCAAATCAAAACTAAGTCAATTATCTATAATTTTTATATTTATCACTAAACCTGAATCATTGAACTTTGAGATCATCTATAATATTTTTATGGCAGCCAAAATTATTAGATATTATTTATCAAAGTTTTCATCTTTATTTGTTAAAAATTATAATTACTAACTTTGATATTTAACTCTTATTTTTACGTATAAATAGAGGCCTTTTGTGTTCTATAAACATAACATAATAAGTTTATAATATACTTTTATATATATAAATATATTTTTTTATAATATCTTTTTAAATTACTAGTTAAAACTAAGAAAATAATATTAAGGATGTACGATATATTTTTTAGATTTCACTTTTACTTTTAATATTTAAGATTTTTTTATTAATTACATATTCATAGTTTAAAATTTTTTTTGAACATTTAACTCTGATTCTTTGTAGACATTTAGTAAATTGAATATTTGAAAATATATTTTTTGATTTATTGTAGACATATGGTACTAAGAATATTTTGAATATTTAGTATGTCTTAAATATTTTTCTTAAATAATTTTATTAATTAATTTAAAGATAATATTTTAATCAAATATTAATTTCTTAAAGAAAATATATATTTTAGTGAATAAAATAATTTTCATCCTCTTATTGAGATAACTTTTTAGTTGATCTCAACTGATTAAAATAAAAGATCTAGTTTACTAACTTTCATTTTAAAATATTAATTTTTAAAGTTTTAGTATTTTAATTTGTATTTAATCTTTGCTTGATAATTTTTCTTTAAAATATAGATTTATCATTTATTTTATTTTTACTTTGAACTTTTATTATTGGATGCTTGATATTGGATCTTATTGTTGACATAAACCAATTGGACTATTAAAAAAACACTTAATGTGGATATAATATTTAGATTAACCAAACTATGCTATAATAAAACTACTTATATATAGGTATAATAGCTAAACTGAGATCATGTTCCTAAATGAACAATAAACTCTAACTTCCTACATTCAACAAAGTGATAAGTTTTTGCTTAGAATGCTTTAAAAATCTTAAAAGATTGTAATTTCCATTAATTTACAAAAACCCTAATTTAATTTTTAAACCCTAGCATTCCTTTATACTCTTTCTTGTCAAATCCTTAAAAATGACTATTATACTATCTTAAGAGTGGTGAATTTATGTTAATTTAAACAAGAAAATGAAGAAAATAAAGAAATTTTAGATAGTGTAGTTATGAGAAAATTTGAGAGAAAAGTGAAAGAGAAAGAGGAGAAAAATATAAGAGGGGAAGAAGAATGAAGAGAATTCTAGAACCTTGAGTTTATATATACTAGGTAGTTTATATATACTAGGTAGTAAAAAAAAAAAATTGCCCTTGGAACAATGAAAGCAAATAAAGCCGGGAAGGGGCAAAATAAGCCATTTTGTGTATGATTTGATCAAATGAATTAAAGAGTTTGTTCGATCAAATTGAAAAGTCTTCTTTGGTAAACTCTTCTATCTATATTTGGTTAAACGAATGTCCTAATTCATTTGACTAAATTTTTTTAGGTTTTCTAGAATTCCCATGTCCTTAAGTTCGATTGAATAAATCTTTTGGTTTGCTTGAACGAAAACTCTTCTTTTTGGTTAAGTTAAATGAATGTCCTTATTTGTTAGATCAAATAATCTCATGAAGCTAAGAATATCCCTAGTCCAATTGCACTTTGGTCGAACAGATCACGAGATTCGTTTAACCAAAATTTTTTATGCTCTCTGGAATATTTGTGCCTTTAGATTCGATCAAATGAATACCTAATTCATTCGATTGAATATCTTTGATCCAGCTTCGATTGAACGAATTGTGAGTTTTGTTCAACCAAATTATCTTCTATTTGCTACCTTCTTCTACCTTTTTTCAAGTGTTGATATTTTACAATTCAATCGATACTTTTATAAATTACACCAATCCTTCACTTTTATATCACTTAAATTAAAAAAATATCATTCAAGTCCACTTATAAATGAACTAATACTTAATTTTGCTTAGATCCTTATATTTACGACTTCAAAACACAACTTTTTTCAAACTAAGTTTCTAAATTAACTATTTAACCTTAACATTGTATTGATAACCTATTACTTATGGATATACACGTGCTTAATTATAATGAATAATGACTATATTATCCTTAAGTTTAAGAAACGAGGTTCACAATGTAACTCAAAAATGGTTTAAGAATTAGGTGTCTTAATTAAAAACTATAAACTTTGGCACACTATGTAACCTTAATATCTTTGAAAGAACAATCTCATCATACTACTAACATCCATCATCTTCCTACATAGAATAGAATGTATCATATTTAAGAATCGATATACCATTACAAAAATTGAATCCACATCTCTCTGAGTATAGGGATGACTAAGCACAAAATTCAT
>JAWDEX010000010.1:5308565-5322910 GCA_035221805.1 Trichilia hirta | reverse complement strand
CATGGCCAAACCTTTCATCTCTTGGAACATAAATGTTTAGACTTAGAAGCGGCAGTCTACTCTCACTATTGGGGTCTGTTACAATTAGAAATTTGAAACTACTGATTGTAAGTGAATCAACACAAATCATTCTAATATAGTTATTGAAAATTGTTCAAATCTTCAACTGTCATTGTTCATATTCTACATTCTCTATGCTATTCAAAGGAGTAACTGAAAAGTGACTAAATTCAGGTCTCTTAACCTTTTTTTGTTTTTCTTCTGCCAGTTCTTCCTCTTCGGGGATATGGATACTCCTTTGATCCACCAAGTACGGGGCGTGCATGGTCTTCACTTTTATCTGGATTTCCCAAATCATTGTAGTAAGCATAGTCATATACTCTATCCCACTCTTTTAGCTCACCGTTCCCATTTCCACGGAGATTTACAAGCTCTTTTTCTCTATATATCCGCAAGGGCTCTGGTGTTTGGCTTGGGAGGTAAGTCTAACGGAAGAGAAATCATAAAGCCATACGTTAGGACATCTATTAATTATTCTAGTTCAATCTATGCTATAAAAAAATCCATAGAAAAATTATTTTAACATGTTAAAGTTTCCTCCCTAGTGCAGCTACTTATCATTATAAATTCATGTTATGAGCAAGAAAAACAGCTTAAGATGCTTGATCTAGCTGGAATAACTACAATATGATTTTGTCACTAAAAAGGAAGCAGTATAGAAAGTTTACGATATTTAGTTAAGGTACAATCATCATAGAAACCACTATCTACATGGGTCTGATTGATACTACTACCAAGTCATAAAGGTATCGATGGGGTCTAAGCCTTCATTTTACAAATCTCTTTAGAATGCCCAAAAAGGATTTTCATTGCCTCTAACTAAATGACAAATCAATGGACCTACACAAGATTATAATCAACATATAAAGAGAAAATAAGCATTGCCTGAAAATCATCTATGTTAGTGCATGATTTACTTATACCTTGTTTGAAAAGAATACTCGATCATACTTATAACGATATGTCGGGTATACCCAGGAATTACAGACAAAATGTATCCTGCCATGCCCTGGAACATCCTCTAAAGTGACAGTCTTGAGATAAAACTGGCTGTGGTGATGATTTCTGATGATGAAGGCTCCAGGAACACCCGTGGACTCATCCCAGTCGAATGTAATGGTGAATTCAGTTTCTCCAGCAGTAAGTGGAGTTATTTTTGTAATCCAGTTCTCCAAGTATGCTACCTTTCCAAGACTTCCCCGCAATTCATTAGCTGGACCCATATGAAATAAAAAATGTTTAAGTCTTAGATCTATGAAACAGAGTAGCTTTCCCATTATTATATTGAATAAAAATTGCAGCAAGATCATAGTTAGTCAGAGAATTGTATTTGTAGATATAGTTAGTCAAATTATGCTCAACCATGTTACAAAATAAGCCCATTTTACGAAAGAAGGGACAGAGAATGAGCTTTTTCCATTCAATTATCATCAATCACATCAGTTCTTTTTGTTCTTTCTTTTGAGGAACCGTATAAGAATAAGAGTTACAGTGGGTAAAGAAGTACACTTATGGTGTTTGATTCAAAATTTTATCTTATCTTCATCAATGAACCGCCATGACTGCCTTTCCATTTCCCCGCATCAACTGCGCTCATTCAATTCAAGAAAGTTTTACTGTGATAAAACGGCTAACCTGGGTCTTCATGAACTGCACTGATGAGCTGCATGGAAACCCCTTTGCCCAAGAGCTCATGAACTCGATCAAAACATGAAGCTTTGATATCATTAAAGTCCAACACATTTTTTTTCATCAATATTACAGTCCCTTTGATCTTCCTCTCATTTAGTACGCCTTTTGCCTTTGTTTCAGGCCGTGGACACAACATCTCCACGACTTTCTGGAACATCTCTGACCTAGGAGAATTCCACATGAAGACTCAACGAAGAAAGACGAAAAGATTTCGGAGTGTTAGATGGTGTATAATGCAGTGAAATTGAAAGGGGTGGCATATATAGACAAAATATATAGAAAACTTGGTAATGACTAAGCAAGCATCCTCACTGGGCATTTGTTTGATGTCTTTGCTCATGACCAGGGATACTAAAGCCATTGGTCATAAAATGACGGTCATTTTGATGACAACTAATAATGGCTCACGGAAGGCATTGTCATCCTTTATCTCTTGATTAGTGGATAATTAAAGTACCTGATTCGAATTTTTATTTATTGAAAAAAAAGAAAAAAAAAACATATAATTGTATTGTTATGTATGGATGTGTGCATGTTGGTAAGTTGTTGTGTGTGAAAGTATTTGTTCTCACATGCTGTCTCCTTGATTAGGTAGATAACCTGTGGATTCTTCCTCGATATCTCTGTAGGACGGCATTTTACTGCAATTATAATAATCAATTGTTAATGAGTTCCACTAGCTCTTGATTCGTATCATTTAAGCTTTTAATTTTTTTTAAAGCATGGAATATCTGTATGACTTTCCTAAGTGTAAATAGTCTCAGATGGCATTAAGGTATAAACTACAAAGTATTTGTACTTGGGCCCTATGTTCCGTCTGAAATCTTCTCTTCCTTTTCTTTTTTTTTTTTTTTCTTTCCAATTTGAAATGGTAATTGGTATGATAGATTGAATTTGAGTGAAATCATGTAATTACTAATAATTTATTATGGTCATGTATAGATGACTAAATCCAGTACCCATCAACAGGGGAAACATTTTTCTTTGTGTTTTTGTTTGATTTTGATAGTTGGAAAAATAGAATAGAAGTAAACAAAGACTGCAGATGCAGGGCCGATTGCTATATCTACGCTCGTCCTTTGTACAAGATCTGGGACAAAACAGAACAATGGTAATTGCTTAAGTGGGCACTACTTCTAATACCCATTAAAATTATCGTTGGCATCAATTCATCAATTTAATTTATTGACTTTTGTGGATTGATATTTTGAATTTTTTTATTTCAATGACAAACTTTTATTTTTAAAAAATTAGCGTGAACAGAGTTTGATCCCTTCATATTTTGTAGTGGGACAAAACAACCAAATAATGTTTCCTTTCATAGTGAAACCATACATTCAATTAGATTATATTCTAACGAGGATTCAATTAAATCGGTTGGTTACTGTGATTCAATTAAATAGTTTGCAATACTATAAGTAAATTATTTTTTTTATACTCATATACGTTTGAGTTTGAAAATATGCGTAGAATGAAATGAAATTTGAATGTGTTAATTGTAAATTAAAAAAAAAAAAAACTATATCATTTGAAAATAGAAACGCATCAATATTAAGTTTATATTGGGTTATTGTGTTATTATATAATAAAATTATTGGTTATCAAATATAAATAAACAAATTATTGTTAAATATTGGCCTCTAAGTATAAAAGATTATTTTTCATATTTTTTCTAAATTTGCTTGAAACGTAATAATTATTAATTTGAAATTTGTGAGGGAAGTTATAAAGGGAATTGGCAACTATATGATTGTATTAGACCAACGATAGAGTTGATACCCAACCAATAAACACATCATTAAATCAAAACCAATGAGGCACCAACCACAAAAGGAGATTAATGATACCAACAAGGTTGTATTTTATTTTTTATGAATCGAGGTTTATTTTGAACAATACATCTGAAATGACGAGGAATTCAGCCCCCTTGAAAATATGGCCCTTGCAGAAAGAGAAAATGCGAGTTGCAGTTGATTTCAGTTTCCTCTCCATCAAAATTATTTGTTTAATCAAACCATAAATTCAAGACATTTCATTTTTATGCCTACAATAGATAATGTTGATGGGAAATTTTGCTAAGATACTCTTCAACAGCCTAGAAAATAACCCGTTTCGATTCATAATATTGCTGTCATTTCAAGTAACCAAAATAAACTTAATGCTTGCAATATTGGCCATGGAAAAGAAAAAAAAAAAAATTTAATTAATAACAATAGTAAAATAATAAAAATAATGCTTAAAATAGGACATCTCAATGGAAAAAAAAAAAAAAATTGAACTTAATTTTAAAATGTTAAATATCTTTTTTTATTATTCAAAATTCAACGGGTATCATTAAAGTTTGATATATTTATTTATAAATTTGGTTAAAAACTTCAAAATAGCCAGCTCTGTATTCTACACTTGATTTTGGTATCAGTATGAACTATGCCTATCCAGATGTCCAACATGAGAATTGCTTTTAAGTAACCTTTTTCTTATGGATTTTGGAGATAATGAAGTTCTCTATCTTTGCTTCAACGATATATTTTAATTGATTGGACAGAAATTATAATACATGAATTGGATTGATGAGTTTCTTTTACCAGATTTTACAAAGAGAAAAGATTTGAATTATGATATCCTCCTTTGAGAAACTTTTTCAAATATTGTCCCAATCCCACATTTCTTTCCAAAAATTTATACTTCTCTCTGGTTATATCTACAATCCTACTAATTTTTTTTACTCCTTTTTATAATGCTTTGGCTGTCACTTGAATATTAGCCAAGATAAATTATATTTATAGCTGAACTCGATATAAATTAATGGTTCGTGCTACAATATATACTCATGTATCGCACACATGTCTTATTTCATAATTTTAACTTTTTTATTTTTATTGTAATTTTCTACTTTTATTTAATTTTTCCACATAAATTAATAACTATAATATAATAGTTAAAAATTAAAAAAGAAAATGAGTTGACAAATATATTATACATGTAATTGCTCTATTATAAAAATTTAATGATTCTGAATATCAACTTAAGATTCAGACACTCATTTCATCTCCATGCATATCTTTAAAATTATATACGGGTGGATATTAAAAAAATAAATTGATTATATCACTGAAAAGAAAAATTACTTCATGTCCCTACTACTTGAATATGAACTTGAATTTAGAAAATCGGACAGACTTGTTGCCTCGATAAATAATGAAAATAAAAATGAATATATTTGCTTTTGGAAAAATTATCAAGCATAAAGTGTACCTATAATATCTCGAACGTTGATCTTTGAAAGATAAAATAAATGTCCACGTTTCTGTATTGATCCATCCATAATGGCAGATACCCAGTATAACAAGGCAAAACATTGACTTTTATAAACCAAACAGAAAGAATGGATGGGTAGTTCGTACATTCCAGCTGGAACGTTAATCGTGATTGAATGCATAGACGAAAATGTCCAAATTTCCTCCAGTATATTTAATGTTTATGGTGGAAGCTGCCCACGCAAGCGTGTTCATAAGCTTCCACATTAATTAAATAGACGTGATATCACGAATTAATGAAAACACGTGGAGAAAGTCTATCTACATCAACTGAATTGGTTTGCATTTGCATAAATTAGTTTGGATTGAAATGATGAGTTTACACAGACATTTTAATTTTTATTTCATAATTTAAGAAATTAAAATATTAAATATTAATTTAAAAATTAGAGTTGTCAAATATTTTTTATAAGTTAAATGAATGAACAATACTAAGTATGTTCTAAATCATTTTAAATTTTTTTAAAAATTGAGAAGATGTAACTTTATTTTGGTTGTAGAATTTCTGACTTTATCATTACCAGATTCCATGGACATATGCAAAATTTTGGACCTTCTACTATAACTCTACTTCATCAAGGATGGTAGTTATCTTTTTGTATGTATCTGCATGTATGGCCATGTCCCAGATGCTTAATTAATTCAGAAGTTTTTCGTATAGTCTACCCTCTTTTGTGTTTGTTGGTTCCGTTCCTACACATTCTTTTCTTGTTTGCCATGCAAAGAAGCAAAGGGAAAAAAAAAAAATTTTAATGTCGAAAATGAAAAGCTTGTATGAAATACCAAAGTTCCCTGATGAATGCCGAAAGGAAACTATATTTTGAATCACCCCGCATGAAGGAACTAGATTATAAAGTCTAAGAATAAAAATAAAAGAAAAAGTATTCTAAGAGAAGGTGGAGACTTTGTTTCCAATTGTTACTTGGAAAAACTGTTTCCATTGCATTTGTAATTCAATTAATTTCAATCTCAGCATGTATCGTTTGGTTTCCATTGCATTCAATTAAACTATCTTCAATGAAAGATTCTATGCTATCTTACGTGGGAACATCAACATACACGGTTCTTTGGAAGCCAACTCAAGTTTTCTTTTGTGAATAATTAATAAAGACCCTTTAATATATTTGAAAAAGCAAATATTTTAACACCCCAATTCGCATTCTTTTGACTCAACAAGCTCATTGGTTTACACCCCTTTATCAAAAAGCTTAATCCAAGGATTGCCCGTTTGCCATCTTCAACACAAAAATTAGAAAAACCTCATGCATAGCATCGGCATGGGATGGACCTCAAGGCTCAAGCTCGAAGTATTTTGTCGAAATTATTTATCATTTGGTAAAATTAATTAATCCACGAGATAGGATTCAATTGGACCAAATGATTCAAATGGGAACCTATTGACCAACGAAACATTAAAATAAATAATATCAACATGCGTTTTGTGTAAGTATTTGAATTATTATACAACTCTATTTGGTTGACGTGAGAATTGAACGAGCCAGATCATTCCTGGTCCCGCCATTCATAAAATTAATCCGTATTCCACGTGAATCACATCCCTCCAATTTATTTATTTATTTTCAATGGATTCCACGTGGAGGGATGAGAAGAGTCACCATTAGACTACTACCCTTATAGTAAATTTAACGATCCACCTTAATCGGGATCTAGTGCGTCACCACGTGGACGTCATCTCATCCTACCATTCCAAAATCAAATAAACTGTTTAGTAGCATCTAATTAATGTTTCTATACGTTGACTTCATACGTACAATTCCCACATATATAATAGGTTATGTCGTAAATCCAAATAAATAAAAGATTTATAAATGTAGACGTGTTATGGATATGGGCTTTTTGAAGGGGGTGATATTCCTCATCCACATTTGGTTAAATTTTTCATTACAGAGAAATCTCTTTCACAAAGTTGCTTGATAAAAGATTTACAAAAATTGACATGGAATTTATTTTGTAATTAATAATTTTTTTCTGTTGTATGTTTTTCATAATATTTTATAAATAAAAAAGAAGGAATTGAATTTACCAAAAAAAAAAATGATTTATGTAATATATGAATATTACATAAATTATAAGTGGAAATTTTACCATTCTTTTTCGAAAACGATATGTTTGTAACTGGCGATTGGACCTAGCCCATATAATTCTTGTACCCAAAACACATTTAAAATATTAACCGGAAGGGGGTACTCAATAGGTAATCAATAACAATTCTTCTAACCCTTTGTTTTGTGCTTATGCTGGGTCCATTCTATTAAATTAAGGTTCATCTTATTACAAATTAATGGCATTGTTCTTTGTTTTAATGGAGAAACCATTGTGAAGACTAGCTTACCGTTTTCTTAGGTATTAAGATGTGAAAAAATAATTATTCAAGGTTAAACAATAAGAAATTTTTATTAAAAACTATTATTAATGAACATTTTTTTTTGTTGTACTTTTAAAACATAAAAGAAGTACAACAATCTCATAAAAAAAAAAAAAAAGATATTTATTTAAGATTGTTAAAGGAAATGCACTTACACATTTTAACACTTTTTTATAGTATTTTGTTTACAAAATTTTTTAAAATGTTCAATACTATCTAAATTAATATGCAATTGATTATGCAATATTTTGGAAAGTCCAGAAAAGCGCAATGGTCAAACAACAACGCAAAGAAAGACCCAAAATGAAGTACTTGTAAAAGTACGATAGAAATAAAGTAGTAATCCACCTTATAGGTGGTATCATTTTTGAAAAATAAGAAAAATGATCTTAACACCCAAAAGACTCTAATTACTAGAAAGGACTGAGATAACTTACTAAAAATCGTTAATATAAATTTATAAATAATTATAATTACAAATACTAATTAACCCAATTATTATGTTAATTCTCTAATAAAATATTAATATTGTACTTAACTAATATTGGTTACCTACCGATTTCTCAATTATTAACAAAACCCTTTAAATTTTATGATTAATTTCATATAACATCACAATTAATAAAATATATCTTTATTTCTAATTAATTATGTTTATTTTCTAATTGCATAATTTATAATTGTTAAATTGATACTTCGTACAAATCTTAAGATTATTTCTATAGTGATAAAGTATATAAACAATAATAATCTTTAAAAAAATAAATAATAACTAAATAATTAATTAAAACTAAATTAAACCATTCAAAAATAACATAGTAGTCAATCTGTAGCTAGGCTATAATATTAGGCCCTAGTTACAAATTTAGTTGTCCATAGTAGAAACCAACATCAATGATTTAATTAAAGACAAAAATTTGTAGAAAATTGAAAAGAAAAATCAAAAAATGAAAAGAAATTGTCGCTATCTTTGTTCTCTGTTTGTTAATAAGTAATGCCGTGCCCTTTCTTTAAGAGAAAAATGTCCTTTTATAGTTTTTTTCAAATTTCGGATGAATCCTAGTCCAATTAGAAGAAAGAACTTTCTATCGTTTTAGGACTCCGACGCTGGTCATGGAGCTTCCAACGGTGGACACCTTTCCTGGTCATAACTGATGCCAAGTCCTGTGCCAGTCATGGTTCCATTCCCATCGGGCTTCCTCAGCTCTTACAAATTTTGTTTTCCAACTCACATCGAATCCTACAACCTCAACACCTTTCGGGATCGTACTTGTTCTCGCTTCAAGTTTCTCCTCTATTTTCTAACATCCTAACTCATTGTCCATAATTCATTCAATGTAATTATACAACAAACATGCATAATTAGTATACACTCATCCAATTTAGATATAAAATAAACCAAATTTACTCATAATACAACCAAAAATATCATCAAATCCTAGTGCAAAATTTTGGTTTATCAAACACTTCCATAAAAAAATGAGGAAAACCAAACTAATTACAATAAATCAGTTAGCAGGGAAATAATTCTCACTAAATCGTTCCTTACAATAGGGAAATATTCAAAATGCCCCTAAGCGACAAACAAATAACTCCATAAAATAACGACACCTGGATATTTTCTCCAATAAAAACTTCGTCACGTGCGCAAAAAGGCAATGGATCGCTGGCAGTGACTCAAATATAAAAAGGACAAGGAAGAACGAAGGCCACTCCATTCTATTTTTCAAAGAATTAGAAAATACAGAAAGCCAAGAGCGGAAAATATTCCGAATACCTATCTTTTGTTCTTTCCTGGTAAAGAATTATTCTTTAGAATAATTCTTCTTTTCCTTGAATCAGCACCTCACATTCAGTTTCAGAGTCCATATGCTGACCTCATTACTACTCAGCGACGACCATTTCTAGGCTTTCAATGATGAAGCAGATGAAGGCAGGCAGGCCCATTATTATTTATTCTACTTCAGCAAATGCTCCCCCCTATTTCTATATATTATCCCCTCGTTTCTTTCGTCCTAAGATTCTATCTCTTTATAATATAATATATTAATATTACCACCACTTTTGACTTCGTTTTATGATTATTTATATTTTTCTTTTGTTTAAAAAAGAAAGATAATACGTAAGAAAATTAGCAATGTTTTCGGGTAATCACGGGATATTATAGCATCGTCCTTGAAAAAAAATTTTTTTTTATTAATTTTCAAATGGAAATTAATTAAAATTAAAATTATTTGTTGTCAACAAATAATAATCATGCTTATGCACACTTTATATGCCACTTTTGTTTGGTATATGCTCTTCTTTTCTTTCCTGTATTTTTTTTAGCTGCAATTTTTGTTCTAGATGCTCAACATCAGTTAATGGAACGTGCAACGTGGTCTCATGCTCCAACAGAATTAAATAATCAATGAATCAACGAACCAAACTTCTTCACTTTTTTCTTTTTTACAGTTGCTTGGATCATCAGGCACCGACCTACGTTTCCTTATTTTATGTTAGACCATGCAATTTGGCAAGAAAACTAAACCCATATTTAAAATTGGAAATAAAATAACTAAACAATATTTTCTTCAAAATAAGAAATTTGAGATTAAACTAACATAGGCTTCTGTTTAATTTGATATACATGAAGTGTAAAAAAGTAGGTGAATTTAATTTTTATATACAATTAGCAGATAATTATATAATTTTGAGTTTTATTAAACTTATGTATATATATATATATATATATATTCCTGAAATTTGCTGTACAAGAATTGTATCACATATATATATTCCTGAAATTTGCTGTACAAGAATTGTAATTTAGATACATTTTTTTGATTAGTATTGAGGACTGAAGCAATGATTGAGTTTTGAAAACATTTCATTTTCAATGTACAGACGTACTTTGCTTTTACCAAACTTTGATGCTGGCCATTTATTTGGAGTTTCACCTTCTTGGATGATTCATTTAACGCGTGCTGATGTTGACTGGCAAATCCTCCTTTCTAGTACAACCGCGTTTATCAACACGCTCATGTTTCTTTTGGGAGAATTTTTGGTGCATCGCCCATATTTACGGTCAACGATTGAAATTTAGTGACATATGAATTATTAATTATTGAATCACGTATACTTGACGCATTTTAGACTTTTCCTTCTCTTTTAACTGTTTACATGCAAAAATTACGAAGTAATTTTATATTTCAGCCAAATATTGTACTTCTAGATTTAAAAAAAAAACAGAGAGAGAGAATCTAACTATAATATGAAATATTGTTAAGGACAATTATAGTTTGTACTGTGATCGATACTGCAACAAATTTATTCTCAAATTTAACCCTTTTTTTGAATTTTGATGGTGAAAATGAAAAAGTAAATTATTTTATAAATAAAAATAAATTATAAATTACATGAGATGTTGTTTATTATAAGGCTTTCAATTTTTTCTCAATTCCTCTCTATTCTTAATCATAAAAGAAGAATAAGGAAGAAATTAAATAAATATATGAAAAGATTTCTCTTATGTATAGCAGAAAATTATGGCTTGATTTATCTTTTTGTTTGTTGTTGGGGTTGATTTTACAAATTTAATACTAATGTATCAAATTATGTGGTGAAATTTCCTTAATGATTATTTTAGTTGGTTTTGAATAATTTTCAAACGTGTTGACATACATTTAACAGTAAAATGCATTAGAGTAGTGTATTCAAGCAGATGATGTACTGCAATGATATTATTTTGTTTATTTTGGACCTTAACTAAATTGAAAACCAATTCTGGATTCTCAGTGAACTTCTGTCGAACAGATGGTAGACAATGCTCTGCACATTACACTTTCACTACTAATTAACAGAATTGAATCTGCTAATTACAAAGCTTATTTCACAATTACAAAACAAAACCAGGAAAAGTCTGGGGAGGTGGAACGCACTTGTTCATTAGACAAGTAAAGTACCCTTTTCTTTCTGAACAGATACCCAAGCAGCAGCAATAAAAACATAACTTCTCCCACTAGTCAAAGAACATGGATTAATTGAAAAATAAAAATAAAAGAAGAATGGCAAGAATGTATCAAAACAATCTCAAAAACACTGCTCTTTTAGAGACGAAAGACCCAATTTAAGGTTGCTTCTTTGCACTTTTCTCTCGTACTATATTACAATAGCAAATTCAACTATTTATCTAAGTGAACTAGACTCGCAGTACTCTTTCACTGCCTACAACAACAAAAAAATGATGTTTTGGAAGCACAAACAAGATATGTTTTTTAGTCTTGGATCAAGTCTTTAATCAGATTAAAATATTGAGATTGCTAGATTCTTCGACAGACGCTTTGAGAATAGTAACGAATTGAGAAAAAATTGCAACCTGCATTTTGGTTTGAGAAATAAGAAGAATATGAACATAGAACTTTGATAACTTTCTCTCTATTTTATTTTGTTTAATACCATGCAAATTTTTTATACCCCCTCAGCTTTGTTAATTTAAGGTTTCAGAATTAGTCCATTTGTAATTGTTGGGAAAGTGGTCAAAAATAATTTTAAACCGTTAAAAGTTATTAGAGGTGCTTTTTAAAATCTGATTTTAAAAAATAATTTTATTATAAATATGTTTATAATTATGTTATTTTATAGATAATAAAAATCTCAAATTAACCTTAAACAATTTAATAAATTTTACTTCTAATTACTAAATTATATTACTAAAATTTAAATAAAAATAAATATAATATTATAATACCCGTTTTTTGAATTAAAGGCATTTTCATTATTTACCACCCAAGAATATTTTGTTATTTTATTATAAGAGCTTATGGGTATAATTTACATGTTAAAAAAAATGATATTGGAGTTTTATACAAAATATGAGAAGATTTGGTAGAGAAATGAGTAAGTTAAGAAAGTTTTTAAGTTAGTATATTTTGTCAAATACCAGACATTTAGAGTGAATTTTGTATTAATTGAGATATTCAATTGACTGACTAATTTTTGACGCTCGAAGAAAGAAGAAAGGACTTGAGATTAGAAAGAAATCGGAGTGAAAATAAACTTCATATGAAGGTAGAATCAGTGTCCAAAACAAAGAGATGTAGAAGTCAAACAAAATCAACTTTGGACCTAAAGGGCAAAGAAAGTCAAGCGTGAAGTCAAGGCCAGGCTCAAGACCAAATATCTACTACCAAATGAGTCTGGCATCGATTATGGCACCAAACTTATCCCAACCTTATAAAATGATAATTTTGCTTTTTTTTTAAAACCTTCTTCCTTCTTTATACTCAAGAGCATATTAATAATTGCACAAAACACTATAAATAAGGGTCAAATAGTGTTAGGAAAAATTATTTTTTTTTCTTCTCTTACATTTTCTATCTACTTATTCTTCCTCTCTTCTCTTTTCTCTTGATAAAACCCTTCCCTTCTTTTATTTTTCCATCAAAAGCTTTAGTAAATCATCATATTCAATTTGAATTAAAGGTTATTTCTCAAAGATTTGGCAAGAAAACCAAAGACGGAGAAAGCTAGAGTTTGACAAAAATTTGAGAATTTTCGAAATTGGCAAAGATTATAACTTTCTAGGGTTAAATCACATCTTTGGTAAGGTTAATAGCTTGATGGTTTATTTTGTTTTAAAGAAAATATGGGCCTATTAAATAAAATGATATCTAGAAATAAACAAAAGAGGTGTTTGATAGTATGTTTGATTTTGAATAAATGTTTTACAGTAATAGTCTTAACATTCCAATTATTTTATCTATTATATCAATAGTTTTACTGGTTCATTCATGAAGTATACATTAGTATGCTCACTCCCATTACTTTTTTCCCTCTCAGGTTATAAACGTTAGAGAGAGATGTAACAAGATGGTAGCTTGAAGATCTAGCGCACATTCATTAAATAAGTAAACTCGACTCACTTCTATAATAATGTCTGTCATAACCCGATTTTGTCCTCTGCAATTTTGTCTATACTTAATATATTTTTTACAGGTTTTTTCTTATGTAAAAATTCTATCTCAGGTAATATTTTTTATACTTTATCTTTTTATTTTAAGACGTTAAAATAATATCTTATATTAAATAACGTAAGGATAGTTGATGTTAAATGATGTTAGAATTATTGTGTTATAGTATGTTTATTATGTTGTAAGAAAGAATCAAGCGTCGCTAACAAAAAAAAGTTAAGACGGCGGAATATTTTTAATATTCTCCTTTTTCTTAGTTTAACATTTTTGGAAAACTAAGATGGCAGAATATTTTTAATATTCTCCCTTCTCTTAGTAAAATTATAAATAAAGGTAAAATAAAAAAATTAAAATTCAAGATCATTATATTTTTGGTCACTATTTTTACGGAAGCTGTAAGATGCCTAACACCTTTTCTACACTTAATCAACCCCCTAAACTTGGAATCTAAATTTTTTAGGTGATCTATCCCGCCATTATTTGGATAGATGGTGACTCTATTTTTTATGTTCAAATTTTGGACGACGTCAATATTATCTTACTGGTTTTCCACTTTATTCTTATATTCTATGAATCTTTCAAAGGCTTCAGATTTGTGTTTCATCAAGAACACATACCCAAATCTGGAAAAATCATCAGTGAATGTAATGAAGTATGAATAACCATTTTAAGCATGTGTCGACATTGGTCCACATACATCTATATAAACTAAAGATAAAACTTCTGTTGCTCTATCACCATGTCCAACAAATGGTAATTTAGTTATTTTACCCATGATACAAGATTCACAATTCTAAAATGATTCATAATCATTTGTATCCAAATAACTCTCTTGAATTAACCTATGCAATCTTTTCTCACTAATGTGACCAAGTCGACAATGCCATAAATAAGTTATATTTATGTTATCTCTCTTTCTCTTATTGGTATGTTTAACAT
>JAWDEX010000010.1:5294487-5306554 GCA_035221805.1 Trichilia hirta | reverse complement strand
GACGTGATTTTTCAGCATATTGAGGAGCTTTCTGAATATTTCCGGGTTGGGTTGTGGTGGGCAGCCCTTGGTGTGGCCTCCTCTATTGGTCTTGGTAAGAACTTTAATGCAGCCACGTTTCATGCTATTTAGGGGTTTTGGAGAAGCATTTCAGATAAGTTAAATAATTGACTGGAGGCCTTCCTAACTGAATGTCATAGCCATTGTGGACTAGCCATAGAAAAAGCGTCTTAAACCTGCCTGTTGACTAAATGATAAGTAGTGCTCTTTGAACACTATAGAATGTACTATATTAGAAGCTAAATACAGTCAACTTGCTATATTTTCATCATACCTTGATGCTTCTGCTTATTTTGTTGTTAAATTTTGGAGAGGCAAACATTCTTAATGTTGGATACTTCATTTCTGTGTATGTTTTCGTGCACTAGTGTGCTTGTGTGTGTTTGCAAGGGATAGCAAAGCAATGAATTTGTGTCCATAACATTGTTTGATTATGCTTCCTGTTTCTGCCATAATTTTGTCAAATTTTGGCAAGCCCTTCATACGAAATGTGTTCCCACAAAAATGGATTTGCATCTTCATATGTCTTATGTTTGTATGTAAAAGAGCGAATCTCATTACCTCTTTAGCTGCAATGACTGTTTGATTCCAATACAGAGGTATTCACTGAGAACAGAGGCTATCCAAGATGCTTCTGTCAAAGCTCTTTTATTATTTCAAAATGTTAGAAAAATAATCCGAGGGGTGCCATTTGATTCATAGTATTATAGTTCACATGTATTTAAGTTGAAGGATGTTTGACTTAGATTTATAGTTATCCCTTACTGCTCGTGTACAGAGATTGTATTAGATATATTTCCTGTGATTAGGGTTTTCATTAGGGAGAATGACAAATGCCTCCCTATAGTTTCAAGAAATTACAGATACCCCTTTTTTTGTGACAAATACCCCTTGAAGTTTGAAACTAATGAATAATACCCCCTTGCAACGTGATTCTGGTAGTTAATTTGTCTTCTTTTACGATGTTATTACTGTTATACTCTTAACTTTTATAAAAGTGTGTTTCAAACTTCATGTTATAGTAAGAATGCTTAATTCATGTTTTTATGAAAGTTAAGGTATAATGATAATTCACCATAAAAGAAGACAATTAACTAACTTAATAATACTACAGGGATATTTGTCATCAGTTTCAAACTTTAGGGGGACATTTGTCATGGAAAAAAATAGTAGGGGTTGTCATTCCCCCGTTTTCATTATATGCTTCATATACGTGATAAAATGGATGTACTGGGTTGTTTTGTTTGTTATATTTGCTGTGGTTGTGAATTTTGTTAGCTTTGGGTAGTGCAGCAATTTGAGCTACTTATCTACATGTTGATTGATTTCTTTACCTTCTTTTAATTTCAGGTTCTGGTTTGCACACCTTTGTCCTCTATCTAGGCCCTCATATTGCACTGTTCACAATAAAAGCAATGCAATGTGGCCGAGTTGATTTAAAAAGTGCCCCATATGATACAATACAGCTGAAAAGAGGCCCCTCATGGCTTGATAAAGACTGCAATGAATTTGGACCACCGTTATTTTTATCATCAGAAGGTTCTCGGGTTCCGCTTAGGAGCATATTGCCACAGGTCCAGTTTGAGGCTATCCTCTGGGGTATTGGTACTGCACTTGGGGAACTTCCTCCTTATTTTATCTCAAGAGCAGGTATGACTGGCAAATTATCCATTGGTACATCAATATGTAATTAAGATTTGGCACTAAAATCAACCATGTAGGAACATGTTGAAAGCAAGCCGTTAAGGACTTCAAAGGGAAGAAAAGAAATATTTTATAATTTCTTGCTAACCTTGTCTGCTAGTGTAAGAACAAAAGGCAAGCTATTGAGGATTCTGTAGGGAAGAAAGAAATATTTTCTGATTAGTAGATTTTACCAACCTCATCTGCATCAAGGTTGGTCTGATATTATGCTGATCTTCTATATGATACCTAGGATTCTAAGACTGCTTTTGGTACAGATTGTATCAATCAGTACCTGCTCTTTAATTTTAGGACTTTCGTTGGCTGCTTCAGCCTTTCTAAGCCCTGTGAAACTGGATTCATGTATTATATTCTGAAAGAAACTTAGTTGAACAAATGATAGATTTAATATCTTGTAAAGTGGAAATTTAATAATTCATTTAGTGTGGTCGCAGAATGAATCTTCTTTTATGTTTGGTTCAGACTGAGTGAAGCATTTAGAAGGAACATGTTACAGATCATGATCTGTTACACATCCACTGCCAAGTACTTTCTACAGGCACCAAGAAAAGAGGGGAAGTAATGAATACGATGCCTTTTAAGATTTACTTGGATGCTTTAAGTTTCCCTTGTTTACATGACTTAATGAACATCATCATTGACTAAACAAGCTTTTAAAGAGAAGTTGGATCTGAGTCTTGTATCTTTACACCCATGATGTTATCAGAGTTATGTAACCTTAAACATAACTTATCTATCTAATTAGAGGACTGTAACATGTGTTTTATACAATTATTGGTCTGCTGTGAATTTCGGGTAGAGCCACTGGATGGCCTGTAGTGGCCCTGGCCCCGCAGATCTTTGAAAATTTAAAACAATTTAGTGTATTTTTATCCATTTTGTGCCGCGAAATCAGAAATATGTTGTTTTAACCCCTGAATGTTTAGAACATCTACACTTTGGGCCCTCTATACTGTACAAGCTACTTCCACCCGTGTAAATTTGCATAATTTTATGTCTTTTTGCTATATATTGAACTTGAAAATTTACACGAGTGAACTTAGTTACATAGGAAAGCCAGGATGTTATTTCTGAATGATAATGTTTCTGGGGCATGGTATTTCAAATGTAATTATCTTTTTTTGTGCAGTCTGTTAGGTGTCAAGGGAATTGGAGAGAGATCATTCTTTGGATCTGTGTGTCTTGATTTGGTAATAATAGAACTTTGATAGAGTTTGCCTAGTTCTGTTTGCTTGTGTTCCTGAGATTCTGTTCAGCTAATTTTGCAAGGTTTTTGGAGGTGAAGGAGAGATGAGATTGTAGTAAATAAGAATTATCAATCATTAGTGTCAAATTATGCTTGATCATTCTTATTGCTGCATTATGTGCATACTTGTTTTTACTTCCTATCAATAAATGTAAAATGTTATGAGGTTTCTTTTTGCAGAATCTGATAGAGCTTAAATTACACTTTATTCTAATAATTTGAAATACAACTACAATATGAATTTGTTATTCTTTGAATTTATGCAGCACGTTTATCTGGTAGCAGATTGGATGCCATGGATGCCATGGATGATTCATCAACAGAAAATGAGGGAGTTGTAGCTACTCACCTAAAACAAATTAAACGCTGGTTCTTTACCCACTCTCAACACTTGAACTTCTTCACAATATTAGTGCTTGCTTCGGTTAGTCTGGATTTCAACTACCACATTGTATGTCACCAACAACCTTGTAATTTTCTGTTTCACTAGATATCTTTGTTATTTTAGGTGCCAAATCCACTCTTTGACCTTGCTGGCATAATGTGCGGACAACTTGGGATCCCATTTTGGAAATTTTTTTTCGCTACATTGATTGGAAAAGCAATTATTAAAACTCACATACAGGTTTGTAATGCCTCATTCTCCTAGTCTTCTGGACTTGACCAGTTCAAAGTTGAAATTATGTTTTGGTGGTTTGCTCCATGGATCCTTGTTTATGGTACTGGATGTCTTGTATTTTGCTATTTTGTTTCTTATTGCAATTTTTTCTCCTCACTATCCTTAAGTCAGAAGCTTAATCCTGAGTTTTAATCTTCTAATCCTAAGTTTTGACTGGTTTTTCTAATTCCTATTTTGCAGACGTGTTTTATAATCTCTGTTTGTAACAATCAGCTACTTGACTGGATGGAGAATGAGCTAATCTGGGTACTCAGCCTTGTACCTGGTTTTGCACCTGCCTTGCCCAACCTCACAGCTAAACTTCATAGTATCAGAGCGAAGTATCTGAAACCCCCCTCTCCCTCTAATACCAAGGTACTCCATTCATCCAGTAGTCTGCACAATTTGGGCAGTAAAATATCTCATTTTATTTACAGAGGACTTTTAGTTTTCTGGTCATCTTCCATGTTGATAATTGAACCCAGTCACACTTGTTATTTTCAGTTGAAGAAGTGGGATTTCTCTTTTGCTTCCGTCTGGAACACTATTGTTTGGCTTATGCTTATGAACTTCTTTGCAAAGATTGTGACTGCAACTGCTCAGAGATATCTCAAGAAACAGCAGGAAAGGGAGGTAGCAGTATTAACTAACAATTCTTAGGCTTGAAAAACAAATCAAGTCAGGAGATTCGCCAAATACCTTTGATATATATTCATTGTTATGTCGTCTTTATCTTTTGCTTGGTTATGAGTTAGGCAAGGATGTTAAAAAAGGTAATGGCTTCCACATCAGTTGCCATATATCACCCAAAAATCGCACTGGTTGAGCAAGCCCCTATTAGATGCCTTGTATAGAAAATAGGAAAACGATGTTAAAAGAGTCTGTCACACAGGTTTATTTGTTTATCCTGTGTTTTGTTATGGTTGGAGTCAGCATGGCTTAGGCTATGTTTTCTTAGTTCATCGTCAAAAAGGTTCTCATTGTCAACTACTGTTGAAACTGGAAAATCGGAACCTTACCATTCTTTGCAATGAAAGACAAGTTATTGCCCCATTTATTCTGAAGCATGAAGAAGTTAATAGGATGGCTTTAACGCATAATTCTTTATTTAGTAGAAAGGTTTATACGTTCATTTAATAAAATTTTATAAACTTATTAAATATTTTAAAATTATAAATTGTGATTGGTTTTACTTTTTCCAAACTATGTGTTAATATCATTTTAGACTGATTATGAATATGGTTTTTTATAAACGTTGGTAATATTAGATTTTTTATAAGATTATTGGAGTCGTTCAAAATTTTTTTTTTGAGACTATTTTAAATTTATAAATTCGACCTTAATTAAAATTATATAAAAACTAAAATAAATTTAATTAAATTGCTTTTATACTCAATTGATTATTTATTGGAAATTTATATTTTTTAAACTCTAAATTAAATAAATAAATATCTTATTCTTTAGGAAATTTAGGAGAATTAGAATTGATGGAGAAAGTAGTGATAAAAGATTTTAAAGAAGTAATTTTTTTTATTATTTTTTTATAATTGTAATTTTGATAAATAAATTAATAACGATAGGATTTATAAGGAAAAAAAAAAATTATTTTTTTGTCTTGACTGAGTCTTGTAGGTTTCCTCTAAATTTATTTCCCAGCAAAGGCCGAGGCCCACATGGGAACATTATTTGGGAGCCTTGGAGGAACTGAGCAAGTTATTTGTGGAACTGGATGCATTGCATTTTATTTATTTATTTATTTATAATTAGCCAAAAAATTTTTACTAAAATTCTGATCCGATTATAGTTTCAACTCGTCATTCTTTTCTATTAGACTATCATGATTAATAAAAAGAAACAACCCAAATTCAATCATCTTGTACTAATTGTATCCACATGGCTTAGATCATGTTTTGATTCTATATCTAATCTTTAACCTTTTGTCCTTAATCTCGAACTGCTTAGACTATAATATGATTAATTGGTTGATTCCCTGATACAAGTAAATTTATAATTAAGATATTAATTAATAATTGTTACTAATGCCTTGAGAAAAAAATATGTAACTTAAAGTCAGAGAGCCACATCATGCCGTTTTCAAATCAAAATCATTAAAATAATTACTGAAAATATGATAATAGAAATATCTTGTTCCTGTTAATAAATAATTAGCATGGTTAGCAATGTTTTTGGCCCCACATTCATACAAACCCTACCCATGCCTTTTCTGTTTTAAAAAATTGAAAAAAAAAAAAACAAAACAAATGTAATAAGCAACGACATGGCCCAGTTGGTTAAAATTTTGGGCCCAATTTTTAATTGATATCAAAAGTTATTATTATTCTAATAATAATTTGATCTTTTGCAAATTTAAAAATATCAGTTTTAAACTTTGTTGTCAATTAATGATCATTAATATAAATAAAGCAAATATAAATTGAATTTTTAAGACTCTTTTACTCTAATAACAATAATGAAGAAAATTTAAATTATTGTATCACAACGTATTTGAATGTGCAGTACGTAGAATTAGATTATGATATCAAAAATTAAAAAAAAAAAAAATTGAATTGTTTATTCTTCATTTAATATTTTTATGGGTCTTGTTATAAAATTATTTATGAATGATACTATTTATTTTAACTGCATATATGCCAGCGATAGTTGACGTGCAAATGGGCTTCCCATGCATTTGATCAAATACCCTCTGCATTTCTTACTTGTTACTGGTTGCTCTCAGTTTCTGAACATACTCTTACAACAATTCAGCCATTGTATACTACAATACAAATTGCTGTTCATATACTTATATATCATTCTTTGAAGTCCAATACTAGTAAAAATTTATCATAAAGTAAGGAGAATTCATTATGTCACGTCTTGTTTCAAAAAATACATTATCTGGGAGTTTTATTATTGAGATTAATTATTAAAAGCCACCTTAGAAATCTAAAAGCCACCTTAAAAACTAATCGCACTCCAAAAAAAATTCTCAATATTGTAATCGTTTAGAAGAAAAACCAAAATTGTGAAAAGTTTTTTATATATAGTTGATTCTGTTGTATTACTGCTATTGTGAAAAGTTTGTTTCCTTCCTAAATTTGTTGTTGTTCATCGATGTGTACTGTTACTGTTTCTGTTATCATTTATTTCCACTCGACCGGCAAATGTTTAGGATCGTTGTTTTTCTATCGTCTTTCCTTTGTGTTTTTTTCTTTTTCTTCTTGCTACTGTCACTAATTAGGGCATTTTTATTGCCTCCTATTCTGTATGTCGTTGGCTTTAAACCCTGGTTCTCACAAGTCATAATATAAGACAAAAATTTTATTTGATTGACAATATTAATAGTTAAATTGGGTATTATTTCACTAAATATCGATGTTAACACTATTAACATAATCAGATTCTATCAAATTTGAATATATGTGATATGCTCAATTTAAAAAGGAAATACGAAACCAAAATTAAAGATAATCTTTAGTTATTATTGATATCAAAATTTTGATAAAATATAAATAAAAACAATTAGTTAATAAACATTATTTATTTTTGTGTAAACAAGGCACTAGTAATATATTAATTTTTTCTGTATTATTTTTATTTTATTATATGAGTAGAATAATTCTTTTATTTTTTTCAAATTATTTTATATAAATAATATTGTAAAAAGTATTTTTTTTCTTATATTTTTGGCTTATCATCAATAAAACTCTATTTTTTTTTTCTCTTTAAATGATTTTTGATTTCTATTATGATTTCAAAGCTTAATATGATACAAAAGATTTTGACTACTTCCACAGCTATTGCGGATATAGCTAAGCTTTTGACAACATATTATTTAAAACGATAATTTTGGTGATTAACAACAAAGTTTTGATGTCTTACTTTCTTACTAATTTTTGGTATTTTGAATGATTCATCTTTGATTTTTGTTTGATTTCATTCTTCCTTCCACTGAATTTTTTCAGTGAATCGTCTATTGTCTCTTTTAATTTAATATTTCGTTCTTTCTCTCTTTTGTCTTTGATCTGTAATGATGACTTCTAAACGGAACGATTCAGTTCAATCTATTAGTATGAGATTGAATGAAAAAAATTATGCATATTGGAGTTATGTGATGAAAAATTTTCTTAAAACTAAAAGTATATGGGGTTATATTAGTAGTTCTTTGACTAAACCCACGAATGAAAAGAAAAAAAACTATATTTATTTGTTGGATGTTTGGGACATGAACAATTCGAAAATCATTACTTGAATTAATAATTTTGTTGAAACATCAATTAGTGTGCAATTGGCGAAGTGTGATCATGCCAAAGAGGTTGGGACTATTTGTCAAGGTTGTACACATAGTCTAACCTTGCAAAATAATACCGACTTAAATATGATATTCATGCCTTACAACAGAAAAATATGAGCATTCATGAATTCTATATTGTAATGACAGATCTATGAGACCAATTAGCTCTTACAGAATCTCCTGAATTACAGGTATGTGCTCTCTACATTGCTCGTAGAGAAGAACAATATTTGGTTCAATTTTTGATGGCATTACAAGATGACTTTGAGGGCTTGCATGATACCATTTTGCATAAAAATGCTCTCCCTTCTGTTGATTCGATGGTCAATGAGTTATTGGCTGAAGAGATACAATTCAAGTTTAAATCAAAAAAAGGTATTCTTCCAACATCCAGTCCATTTGTTTTTGCAGTTTCATCAAGACCCACTTCTCAAAATCAAAACAAACTAAAATCTGCCTTAGACGAATGTAACTTTTGAAAACAGAAAGGTCATTGAAAATCTCGATGTCAAAAATTGTTGAATAAAATTTAATAATCGTCTTCATAAAAACTCAGTAATGGTTCTCCTTTTTAACCACAATCTTATAGACCTCCACAGCCTAGTGTTGTTGCAGTTGTATCCCCATCAGACTCGACTTTTGGATCCATAATAACTGCTCTTAATGAGCAATTTTAAAAGTTTCTTGCTACACATCCATATGCTATGTTTGCCTCTTTACTAATAGGTTTGTCATATGCTAATTCATCAAGTATGTCTTCCTCTATTTGGGTCTTAGGCTCTGAAGCCTCTCATCGTATGTCACCTAATTTATTATCTTTTTCATCATTGACCTTTGCATCTATTATGTATGTTATAACTGTTGATGGTACTTTTATGCCAGTAGCAAACATTGATTCTATTTTCATACTAAATATATCTATTTTTAATATTTATCACATTTCTAGTCTTACTTTGAATCTTGTGTTTGTTAATTAATTATGTGATTCTGGTTATCGAGCCTTATTTTCACCCTCTTCTTATTATGTACAAGATCCACTATCTCAGAAGGTGATTAGGATCAGCTGTGGATGGGAGGACTCTATATCTTTGATGAGTTTCAAGTTTCAGGTGTAGCAGCTTCTAATGTGGACTTATCATCCTTTCATTTGACTTCTTCTTCTCCCAGTTTTTACTTAGGGCATTTTTCTCTTGTCATATTTCTGCTTCCTGTTTAAAGTACTTATTATCTATTAGAGTTTTGGGTAACTTATTAACTTGAGATATTTTTGATTATAGTAGGTGTAAACTGGAAAAATTTTTTGTCTTACCTTTTAATAAAAATATTTCTACTTCTCTTGCGCCATTTGATCTTATTCACTCTGATGTGTAGGGACCCACTCCTGTTGCCACAAAAGGAAGGTCTCGTTATTATATTTTTTTCATTGATAATTAGACTCGTTATTGTTGAGTTTACCTTATGAAACATCGTTTAAAATTTTTTGGTATTTTTCAAATTTTTAGAGCTCTTGTTAAAACTCAACACTCTATTATTATAAATTACTTTAAATTTGATTTTGGTAGATAATATACTTCTATTTTTTTTTTTTGTTAATTTGTTGGCTTTGGATGGAACTATATATTAAACTTTGTGTACCGATACTCTCTAACAAAATGAAATTATTGAAAGAAAATATAGGCACATTATAAAAATAATTAGCTCTCTTTTATTGTCTACCTCTGTTCCTAGCCCTTTTGGGGGTAAAATAGTTCTTATTATTGTTAGTCTAATTAATAAGATCCCATCCTCCCATACATTAGGATTGCCTCTATTTATGAAATTATATGGTTATGCTCCGGATTATTCTTTTCTACATGTATTTGGTTTCATTTATTTTGTTCAACTGAGTGTTGAGCATACTAAATTATCACCATGCTCGGTTATTTGTGTGTTTTTTAGTTATAGTGAGGGTCAAAAGAATATCATTATTTTGATCCAATTTTTCATAAACTATATGTGTCTCGTCATATTGTGTTACTTGAGCATATACTTTTTTTTTTCTATTCCTGCTACTACATATACTATGACTACTTCTGATTTAATTAATATTGATTCTTTTGTTGATAATATAATTGCTGGTCTATCTTTTATTTTTAGTCTCCATACTTTTCTTATTGTTAGTTCTCCAAATCTTGGTGCTTCACTTCCTACTACTTATAATGCTCTCTCCCTATGACGGCTTCTTCAGCACCTTTTAAGATTATGGATCTTTCTATTCCACCGACTCCTCTTCATTGCTCTTTACGTATTCGTAAGTCCACTCAACATCCTCATTATGATTATTCTTGTTATTATAATTCTTTTACTTGTTTCTAAACCTCTAATTATAAGTTGTCAGAATTATTGTCTTATAAAGATGTAGCAGTTAACCCTCTTTAGCAGCATGCTATGGCTGAGGAACTTAATGCTTTGAATAAAATAAACAATTGAAATTTATTACCTCTATCCCAAGTAAAAATGCAATCGGTTCCCATTGGATGTATAAAATTAAGACCAAATTTGATGGGTCAGTTAAGCAATACAAAGCTAGGTTAGTTACTAAGGGAATTGTTCGACAGTATAGTATAGATTATGAGAAGACTTTGCTCTTATTACTAAAATGACTACTGTTCGGACTCTAATTGCAGTTACTTCTATTTGTCAATAGGCTATTTCTTAAATAGATGTTAAAAATACTTTTTAAAATAGTGTTCTTTAGGAAGAAGTGTATATGACTTATTCGCCTAGTGTTTCTCATGATCCTGATGTTGTTTGTAAACTGAAGAAGGCACTATATGGTCTCAAACAAGCTTTTGAAGCCTAGTTTGAGAAGTTTTCTACTATTATTACCTCTCTTAACTTTTGTCAAAGCAACCATGACTCTGCTCTCTTTATCAAGTCTAGCTCTGTTGGTCGTATCATTCTCTCTTTATATGTTGATGACATGATTATTACTGGTGATGATGTTCATAAGATCTCATTGTTAAAGTTAAAATTATCACATCATTTTTCTATAAAGGATTTGGGTCTCCTACGCTATTTTTTAGGTATTAAAGTTGCCTTCTTTTCGAAGGGTTATCTTCTTTCTCAATCTAAGTATATAGCTAACATTCTTGAGAGGGTTCAGCTCACTAATACTCTTATAGTTGATGCTCCTCTCGAACTTAATATTCGTTTATGCTCTTCTGATAGTACACCTTTGATAGATCTTGATTTGTACCTCATATTGTTGACAGTTTGGTATATCTTACTATCACTCATCTAAACATTGCTCATACTATTCATATTATTAGCTAGTTTGTTGTTTCTCCTACTTCTACTCATTAGGCTACTATTCATTGACTTATGCGTGTGATCACATGCATACCACATAACACAACGAAAATAATAATTTTATCGGGTATTCAACTTTTCTATAAATTAAACACATTTAATTTACAATCACTAACCTTTAGTGATTATTTGATGAAGTGCAGCACTAATAATGTGATGACTCTGAGAAATCAAACGCCTTTAATTTTCTGCTGATTGGCTAATTCGAGAGAGAGAATGAGAGAATTAAAGAGGAGGATGAAAACTGAACATTTTAGCCTCTGGGAAGCAAAAATGATTCTGCTTCTGATTTTATAATTTTATAGTAAATTTTGTTAAGACCCCTGAATTAAAAATATCATTCAAGTCCCTACTTAAATAATATCATTCAAGCTCCTTGACTTTTAAAAATTATAAATTAATCCTAAATTCTATTTAAATATCTACATATTCATAAAATACTGTGATTTACTTCAAATCACAATAAGATCAATTTTCAATCTCTCATCTTGTTAAACAATTTGATGCGTAAATCATTTACGACTTTAGCCAAATAATATCTCCGAGAGTGCTAACTCTCTTATGGATATTATTTACTCTCTTTTATAGCAAGAATAATCTCAAGATTTATGTTATGACCTCTCAGGTTCACTATAATGTTAGCTGTGAGTTGAAATCAATCTCATTGATCTCATTTCAAACTATTCGAATGCTCAACGACTATAGTTAATATTTAACAATATGCTATAGCCCCTAACTCATAATGAAAAAAAAC
>JAWDEX010000010.1:5270191-5286589 GCA_035221805.1 Trichilia hirta | reverse complement strand
GTATCTTGAATAATTCTTTCTGGAATGATTTGAACTTTCCACAAGTGTGGATCCACCTAATATCACCATAGTTTTGTGCTTCTTAACTTGATGGGACTCCCCGTCCTCGGGGTTGGCCAGTAGTTGATCCAGGTATCGATTCTTTGTCAAAAGGTTAATTTATTCCCTTAAATAGAAACAGTTATCGATGCTGTGCCCATAACACCCGTGATAATAGCAAAATTGGCCTCCCGAAATGTTAGCCCTCTCAGACTTGATCGGGGTCGGCTCTACCACGTAGAATCCGTTGTGTTTTGCATACTGCAAAGCTTACAAGAAGGGAACATTTAGTTTAACAAAATTCTTTTCACCCGTCTGACTCTCCTGGTGTCGCTCTCTATCTGGAGCTGGCTTCTTAACTATATCCCTTTGTCAGGGCGATCGAAGGTGTCCGTCGTTTCCATCATTCCTGTTGGCTCGTTCAAGTTTCCTCGAGCCTTTTCTCGGGAAAGATTCCCTATCACTTCGCTCGGGACGATTCACCTTTTTCTCTTACTTTCTCAGGAATACTTGGTCCTCAATGTCTATTTCATCAAAAAGCTCCCTTCGGGTGGCCTTGTATGTGGTGATCGATCACTTATTTATAGCGTATCATCCTCTTTCTACTCAGAGCCCCCTCCTCAATTCTTCCAATACGAGTGGGTGGTGAAAAGTCCTTAATTGTATCACTTCTTCGTGATACCTTGATATAAAACTTCGGAGGCTCTTAACGGGGCCCTGTCGTAATAGAAAGAGGGTACTTATACTGCGGATAGTTTCCATGGTACCTTAGAACTCTTTCACAAAATTTTGGCCTAATTATCGAAAGCTTTTGACTGTGCCCTTCGAGAGGATTCGGAACCACACCTTGGGCCGTCCTTCCAAAGTCAGCTAAAACAATCAGCACATCTGAAGCTTGCTCAGTCTCTGAATATGCATCATTTCTCTGAAGATATTCAAATACAGTGTGGGGTTAGTCTTCCCATTATAGGGCACGATTTACGATATTTTAAATTTTTTGGGAATGATTAGCTCTAGTATATTCCTGGTAAAAGAGGAATCACTGCATCTCTCTATCTCAGATTTTTCGTCTGCACTCTTTAGTAGACTCATCTTTATTCCTTAAATCCTAATTTTCTCCAGTATTTTCTCGACACATGTTTTAATCATCTGTGGGTCCACAGGTCAAATACTGTAGTCTTATGATCTGATTTCGTTGAGTTGAGACTGCAGTTCTATCGTGATAGGCCTGGGTCTAATGAGGGTTCTCGGGTCTATTTTGGTGCTGCACAGAGTAGCAGACATCATTAGTTTGTTACCAGTATCCATTCTTTTTCCGTCATGGGCACTAACTTTGCCCTTCCCTTTCTGCAGAGTGGTGAAGCAGGCATTTTTGGTAGCGGCTCTCCTAGTTGGGTATTAGGCTTTTCAGCCCCTTTCTCTCCGCAGATATTCGACCCCTATCTCTGAGGCTTCTGGCACTATTTGGTGCCTCTTTTTATGTTCTTGTTGCCGAATCAATGCCCGCAATCTTGCCAGTTTTTTTTTCAGCAGTTGATTTTTGCATTCCAGTTTAATAATCTTCCGATTATCAGTCTCCCTTATATTTCTAGGCTTCGCTGGCCCTTTTTTCATCTGTTAGGACTCATACCCCTAGGTTCTAACAGTGGCTCGACTGGCTAAACCATCAACATGGTGACCCTGCACCTCGTTTTCATCTGACGATTCTGTAGTGATCCTCTTTTTGCCAGTGTGAGAAAGATCCTTGGCTTTTTCTTTTCACACTTTCTTAGAAAGACGACTGCGAGTATTTCTTGTCATGTCTATACGAAGTATCTTCCAAACTTTTTGTTCAGGCTTTTAGCCCGTTTTTCACAGACAGCGCCAACTGTTGATACCTAAATTTTTTAGGGACGAAAAAACTAACACACCACACAGATTTCACTGTTACGATCGACGTAGAGCCTCTTAATAGGGACCCTCAGGGATTACCTAAAATTATAGGAAAATGAGCTACAAGTGAAGCCAGATTATCGACGAATAAACTCCGACGCTTAAGTCAGTGAATTATTCGAGACCAAGTTAAAAAGAGGGATAAATTAGGTGTTTGAGTGTTTATCGACCCGGGAAGCTGGGTTCGAAAAATGCAAATGAATGAAATTACTTTCTTTTAACTATTGAAAAATAGCCCCAAAGGAATCGAATCCAATCCCATATAGCAATCTCACCATTTATAAAGTCTCTGCACGTGTGAACATCGAAAAACAAAAGTTTGATTAGACAGAATTAGGTATGGTTATTTGATAGATCTTTCACCATTCTCTTACATTAGGTCAGAGGGCACAATGAGTGCTTGCAACTCGCAAGATATTGCGCCCTTTAAAGTGATAAAACGCTTAAGTTACTTCTCGAAAAACATATTTATATATTTCATCTGAGACTCTTATTTTTAAAATAAAAGAATTAGATCGCCTCGATAATCAAGATAGAGGCCGAAATATTAAGACGATCGGAGCTGGATCAAATCGCTTGCTTAACAATAATTAAAATTAGAAAATTATTTGCTAAACAGATCTCGAATCAGTAAAATCCATCTACATATATAATGCTAAAATGAGAACATATCATGATAATACGTAGGTATGCATACAAGTAAAAATTCATTATACATGGGTACCTGTATTACTATAGCCAGCTCGGTTTAACTAACACTACCCAAAAAGTCATGTTCAAGAGTGGGGACTATTTCTACTTTGTTAGTGATATAATAAAGAAATCTTCATGTTCTATTTGATAATTGAACCATTTCTCCTTAATGAGAATAGAGATAAGCTCTGTCACTATTTAAGTTCTATTAAATATTAATAATAGGATCGCTCAAATTTCGTTCAAATTTGGGATGAAATCCTATATAATAAATCAATATTTTTATGTCCTTGTTTAAGTTTTATAATTCTTATAGAATATAATATTAAAAAACAATCACATACAATCTTAGATCATCAGTATTCTCATCAAACGAGGCCTTATACTTCTTTAATATATACACACAATCATATATTTTATAAATATGAAAACTATTTACGTACGAAAATAAAATGCATTAAAAGAGAACCCATCTAATATGCGTAAAAAGAATCCAATCTCAAATAATAAAACTCTCAATAATACAAAATTTTTGTGACCTTAATAAAAATAGAAAAAAGAGCAACCTTACAACTTAATAAATAAATTTAAGTTTAAGAAAATATGTTATCTCAAGTATAATATCACAATTGTCATAAATCATATGTAACTCAATTAAAACTTTTCAAACAACATATTTATCCAATGCATACAATGTATTTATACCCAATCACACCATTTAGTACTATAGAGAATTCATACCCAACGATATATCTCGTATCATCATGTGAGTAACGTACGAAAAAAATCTCAATATATCTAATGATCCCATATCATCGCCCGCATATCATATCAAAATACATGTATAGTTTTTAAAGAATAAAGTGTCTCGACATACAACCCAAAGCTAATTTATGTGTCAAAAAGGATCCCATATATCTTAATTACACCATTGAAAATAACATAATCATTTACTGTGGTTCATTATATCACAACTACTTTTATATACATCCAATATCACATATACAATAAATATCATTTTTTATTGTAATAATATATATTTAAAAATATCTATGCATAAAAATAAACATAATCACGTGTAATTAAATCACACATGAATAATATTTTATTTATTAAAAATAAGTATAAAAATATTTATTCATAATTTTACGAATCAATTCTGATTATTTTTAAAATTTTGTAGGTCTCATTTATCTGAAATTGATCCTAGAACATTGAATTCGAAAATTAACTACTAAAATATATTTAAAAATCGATGCGTTATAAAAACTAAAACATAACTGTTATAACTTCGTAAACATATAATCCACTAAATTGAGATATAATTTTAACCATCCAATCCAATTTGCCACAAAACTTCTTTTCTAGCTTAGGTTTTTCCATTCTTCTGTGTCTTTCTTTTCACTTCTCTTTCCAACCCGACTTTCTCTTATTCTCTTCTCTTTTCTTTTCTCTTCCATTTCTTTTTCTCTCGGATTTTTTGGTTCTGTTTCACTTGCTTTCAAAATTCTTTTGACAATGCAATGCATTTATAAATATATAGCATGGAATAAAATGGGCACTACTTCCATAGTCTAAGTAGCTGATTGGTGTCCTTCCAATTTGTTGTCATGTGTGGCAATAAATTGCCAAGCATTACAGCTAATGTATGTTATCGCCTTCTTGTCAATAAGAACTTGTCATTAATCTAAAAGACTAGCTTATTAGATTGGTTTATTTACAAGCCTCAAATAATCAACTCATCTCGTTTAATCTTTAATTTAAGATATAAAATTTTCACTTATCTAATCAAGTGACACCCTTATCATATCAAATCCATCTATCATGAGCCTACCTTAAATTGTATTGCCCATTTTCATGAATCTTGAGGACCTACATCGAATGTCGCTGCCTCCTATTGTGGTGCATGATACATATTTTGGAGCCCTATAGGTGAATGAAATTCGAGTCTACTCTAATATCACTTCTCGAGGGTTGAGTCATTACCATCAATCCAAAATACTAGTCTATTATGTAATGCTCCCTACTTATTCTTATGAGTCCAAAATCAATCTATTTTTTATTTGATGTGTGACATATTATTATTATTATTATACAAGTATTAAATAAAAAATAAATTTTATTAAACGTTGATATAATTATTTTTTAAAATTTTACTTTGAAAACATAATGAAAACGTCATGATTTCAAACTAACATTTATCATGGAGATGAGATACTAAAAGGAGAAAGAAACTCCAAAAGCAAGCAAATCTAAGATGGACACGATTCATGATTCATCCGTATGAAAAAAAAAAAAAAAAAAATAGATTATTTTGTATATGGGCTCAGTGAAGTATTTGATAATTGATGACCTAATAACGTAATATTTCAATATTGTTCCGGCTATTAGACGTCGTGGTGATGGAGAGCATGGAGTTTCTCATTTCCATTAATTAAATTCCTTTTGTGGGCCCCCTCTTTCCTAAAAAGATTTAAAACAAAGAAAAAGAAAAATATTTTGTCTTTGCTTGGGTTGTCAAAAAGAAAGGAAAATCCATCCGGTTGAAACATCTTTGTATCTCACATCCGTCCAAATATTCCGATTACAACTCACTTCCTCTTTCCTCATCCCATTATGTTTGTAGCATGGTTGGATCCTGTTTCCCTCTCTCTTCATTAATTATGACATGGTTCTTTTTCTTTCAAACATACCGATCGACTTCATTACATGGCAAATACAAATTAAACATTTTATCAGCAAAGATGAAACTGAAATTGTCGTTCAAATTGTGAAATTAAAAAGAAAATCGAAAGAACACGTGCGGAAGCGTAAAATCTAGAAAAGTAAAATCCTTTCAAAGAGTTTGACAGAACACGTCACTATCTTTTGGGTAGAGTTCGCCGTTAGCAGGGCGCCCCAATTTGATTCTGACGCGGGGACCACTTGAAGGGTAAATAAGGCAATAAAATTTATAACCCTTGCACCCACACAGTGACGACATAAATAGTATTCAATCTCCTGACAAGAATAGATAAAAGATGATATATTGTCTCAAAAAATAGACAATAGACACGTGTAAAGATACAGACAAACATAAAAGATACGCTCGCTTTCAACAATCTACTTTTATCTGAGAGAGAGAGAGAGAGAGTGGAGTTTTGTAGGGAACGGAATAGGAAAATTATAATGATAACAATTAATAAAATTTTATTAGTATTTAAATATATATGGACAACAGCCCTAATGTGAAATGAAGGGAGAGTTGGGTGCGTACTGCCCACCACCACAACCAAAGGGAAACAGGAGCCCCTTTCGATAAGCACGACTTGAACTTCTCTTCTCCGGCACCACAGCACACAATTATCTACCTTCTCTCCATTAAATACAAAAAGATCATTCCACATCTTCGTCGTTGGTAAAACAAAATCAATTTTAAACTTCGGAATAGTTTGGTAAAGCTAAATAATTGAAGATAGCGACTTTTCTTCCTCTCACCCTTCCTCTTTTCTCTTTTCCTTTTTCCATTTTGAATTAAAAACATTACACCACCAGATGCAGCACCGAACAAAGGCAACGAAGATGGAGACATTAAATTTAAATTATAATAAAAACAAATGAAATTGAATGTTAATCTTATATGTGCTAATCCAGACATATACAACTCCAATTGCATATACGTGTCAAAATGATACTGTTTACTGCTCTTTCAGCAAGATAAAAACTAAAAGATACAAGGAAGAGAAATATTGATGAAACAGAAGGAAATAGGTAAACCTCCATTCACAAGCCAAAAAAGCAGGAAAGAGGGTTCTTCTCTTTCCCTCCTTTTGCCCTACAAAATAAAGTTCTGATCAGAACTCTCTCCTCCAATTTGCTCAGCTAAACTTCTCCCACCATCAAACCAATCGAAAGTACAACTAGAATTCAGGATCAGGATCAACCTTGTTAGATTATAAACACGTGCACATACCTTAAATACACGTGGCAAGAATCCTTCCCCATGATTTAAACCTTCCTGTCCAAAATTGCGAGTCAAGATCTATACCGTGTCTTGGATGGTGTCTGTCATTGGATCTTCAAAATGCTGCCAGAAGGCATGTAAATTGTAATTTCCTCACCAAGAAATCTCAGCTCCCTTCAAAAGCTTCAATTCTGCAAATATAATTCTTCCTGACAGGTACTACCCTTTTTCTGTTTTCCACATACGAGAGTTGCAATTAAAGGTACCAGGAAACAATTCTACTCGCCCGCAGGTTGTTTCTGCTCTGCTGGTTTCACCTGCACTGCAGTGGGAACAGTATGAACATAAGCAAAGCCAGGAGGAACAAGCTGATGTGATTTCCCAGAAGTCTGTATAGTTCCAAATTGGGTAGTATGGACAACACCCTGTGAAGGTAAGCCACCACCTTTCATATTGCTAGCTGTAGCAACAGCCTTGGCGGGATCAGAAGTTCCAGGATTACAATGCGTAACTGGAGGGCATAATGACAACATCCCAGTTGATGTACCCGCCGTTGAGCTAGGCTGCTGTAGTGGCTGTTGCTCACGGTGCCTTGGGTTAAAAAACGCACTTCCAGCTGCGGCAGCAGAAGCTGCATTTGCCGCATGTTGAGCATGGGCTTGCATGTAAGGAGTATTAGAGAATAGAAGTTGGGCTTGCTGTAGTGCATGCTTTGGCAATTGCTGCTGCTGCTGCAGCTGCTGTGATGGCATTTGTGACTTAGCTCCAGCACCAGAAGAAGGGATATTGGGATTCCCAAGGATGGATGGAACCGGGGAAGACTTCTGGCTTCGAATTGATGGTGAATTCTTGCCTTGCTGAGATGATAATGACAAAGCTTGCCCACCTTTGATGCTTGTCGAAGTGGCAACTGTTGTCCTCGGGCTTCCACCGGTGCTAGTCTTGGATATAGATGTTGTGGGTGAACCAACCACCATGGGAGGAGAAGCAGACTGGTTATTACTAGGCGGTGGTTGCCCCTGGGCAGCTGATGATTTGGGGTTAGCTGCAAATGATATTTGTGCGTGACTTTGCAAAGCTCTGCCTTGCTGTTGAGGAAGATTTTTAGGGGATGATGAGGCTGGCGATGCTAGAGATGGTGAGATAACTTGGGACGTACCGGTCCTCCCAGAATTCTTCCACTGAGGAGAATGGGCTGGGCTGCTGCTGCTGCTTTGGACAAGGTTTTGTGGAAATACAGACAAAGCATTCGGAAGCATTGCAGCCATAGATGATGAAGGTAGATGGTCAGAGTAAATGCTCCCATTACTTGGTGCCGGAATAGTTTTGCTTCGAGCAGAAGCAGCAGCAGCTGCTGCAAACTGCTGTTGCTTCTGCAATTGAATTATTTGGTGCTGCTGTTGGGGAGTCCGCTGAAGTTGCTGCTGAGCACCAGTGGCATTGGCACTGCTTATAGAAGCTGGCATGACTGAAACAGAAGTCCGGGAAGGCACAGAACCAAGATTAAGAGTCCGAGCTGTACTATCAATGACCTTGTTCCCTGTCATTGCAGAGACTGATGCTCCAGTTAAATCTGACCTAGAGAAAGCAATGGACTGCCCAACAGTTGCAGATGACTTTCCTGCCATGGACTTTTTCTCTTCTTCCACATTAGGGGTGTCATTACCTCCAGTTTTGCGTTCTTCAGAAGCACGATAATTCTTTTTCTGCTGTGCTGCCTGGGCAGCTGCCATAATCGGGTAGCCATGCCTAGCAACCTCTGGAAGGCTCTGAAGAAGAGCAGTATTCTGTGCAATGGAAGAAACGTCAAGGTCAGCAGCAGTAGCAACACCATTCATCGAGGCAAATGTCATTGCAAAAGTTTGAGGTGTTAAAGATTCAACTCCTGCCTTGGAGCTCTGCTGCTGTTGTGATTTCTTTTCACTTGTACTAGTTGCACCACCCACTGACGCAGTAGTCATCAAACCAAAGTTTGGCGTGTGTAAAGGCATTGCAAAATTCTGACCATAGATACTCATATTTGTACGAGTGACTCGGCTGTCAGCAGTTGATGGACTTTCTTCACCCATTTCACTCTCAAGTGGGCGTGCATGATGAGGAGCCTGTTGGTTCTGCTGTTGCTGCCGCTGCTGCAGTTGTAGTTGAGACTGGTTCTTTGGAGCTGGAAAACCTTGCAGGTTTCCACTGCTACCATTGATGCCACTGTTATGGGGTCGCTGCTGCTGATTCTGTAAATGTCTCTGGGAGGAAGAGGAACCACTGGAAATGCTTGTGTTTTGATGACCTTGCTGACTCTGTTGTGATTGAGTGGGTAATGGTTGCTGCTGCTGTTGCTGCTGAAGCTGTGAAGGATGTAGCATTTGAGTGGAATAGAAAGACCCATTAAAGAATTGCATAGCCTGAGCATGAGCTCCTCTATAAGCACGTGGTGATCCTACATGTGTGGAGATTGGGAACGGGTATGCATTGTTCTGCAAAATTGCTAAATACTGTCTCTCATTTCCAGGCATATTTGGGTAGTTGAAACTCATTGCTGTTGCTCCAGCTCCTGCTGTTGCAGTGGCACTCACTGACGCAGAATTAGATGCACTGGTTGGGGCAGCATGGCTAGCAGCAGGAGGGGACTTCACTGACCCCGGTCGAACAGAAGCAGCAGCTGCTGCCTGTTGTTGGCTCAAAGGGAAGATAAAAGCAGGAGCATGCTGGAATTGAATAAACCAAAAGGCACCATTTACTTTTAACACTCAGGGAAAAAAAAAAATCAACAATTATATTACAAATTGCCTAGAAGACCCATACCAGAATATTATTAGGAGTTCCTGGGGGTAGCGCTTGCTGAAGCAAGACCTGTTTTCTCTGTGCAGCATCCATAATGGTTACAGGCTGAGTACTTTTACTATCTTTTCCATTATAACCAGGAAAGATTGCCAGACTCTGCCCCTTATCTTGAACATTATTCACAGCTCTTCCTGAAAAGTTTCCGTGCAATTCTGTGGGAGGCACAACGTTGAGATTGCATGCCTTGGGCCCATAAAGCGAGGCGGAACCAGCTGCTGCAGGCCAGAAGGGATTCATTTTTGTGAATTGTTGGTGGTAGTGTATATTCCTAGAAATGTAACAATGGGTGGCACACCTCTTCGGTCTGGGTTGAGAAAACAACAAATGTGGCGGCTGCAGAAAGTCCAATTTTTCATAAGAAAAAATGGATCCAAGAACTTCAAAAGTTGAGAAATTTGAAACAGAGGGAGCAGGAAAAAAATAAAGGAAGAAACAATCAGGCCTTACTTGTATTGCTGCAGAAGAGATGGTGTTTCCATCCATGGATACAACTCCTTGTAAAGGTGCCATATATCTGCTCATAAAACTATAGTCATTTCTCCAGAGAAGAGTAGCTAAAACACGGATACACATTCCCAATCAACAAAGAGATTTAACGGGAAAGAAAATAACCCGACCGTACCCCATCGGAGGAAAACCGCCAGGCCAGCTTGCCACAGAGAGTGGCAAAGGCAAAGAATTCGATTGAGCTGAAAACAAAAACATGTACATCAGTAAAACTAACAAGCTAAGTAAAATGGCGAGAATAAAAAGTCATTGAAGAAAAAGAAAGAATAATTGATGAGAGATTTTTTTATATTACTAGTTTTCTCGGGGACTGAAATAGGAGGTTGCGGTTGTGGCGGCTGCTGCTGTTTTTGGACTTGCTGGGGTAGCTTGTTGCCAGTTAAACTACCAGTGCCACTATCTCTATCACCCTTCTCCAAATCAAGGTGGAGATCAATATTCCTCTCCTTACCCACAACTGCCTTACGGGATTCAATTTCTTTTGCCACACTTTCTGCCTTCTTTTCTTCAGCTTCAACATCAGTATAAACTTTTGCGTTTTTAACTTCCTTGTCATCTTCCTTTGCCAAAGGCTTCGTTTCCTGAAGGGGCCAAAATCAACATATGAATTTCCCACATAACCTTAAGATAATAGAGATTTTAGTTAGAAAAAAAGAAAAGGCCCCTCACCGATTGCAAATCTACAGCCATAAAGTCAATATCACCGTCCCTTTCCGGTGACGATCTCAATGGAGGAGGAGCCTGTGACCAAAAAAAATAAAGAAAAAAAAAACATGCATATCGTACAATATTCAAAAAAGTAAAAAAATAAAAAATAAAAAAAAAAAAATTGACCTTGTTCATTGAAAACAAGATCCTTACCATCAGATCTATCTGGAACTTTTCCTCACGCTGGCTCTCAATCTCAGATAGCGTTGAATCGCTGAATAATCAAAACATAAAACATATTAGAAAAAGATCAGGAAAGAAAAATCTCAAACTAAAACACTCTTCCAAGATAATTGTTAACTAACGGTTTAGTCACGGTTATATTGTCTCTACGATCATCATCTAATCTGAGACCGACAGTTAATTCTTTCTTAGGTGACTGAGGCTCTTCTTTAGTGTCACCCAAATCTCCACCACTCTCAGATTCTTCAGTCAAACCCTTTGAATCCGCTAATAAAGCGTTGGTCTCCTGCTTCACAGATCCAAGCTGTGGCTCAGAGGCTTGTGAACTCACTAAATCGTACGAAACTGATCCATTTTCCGCTGCTGCAGTAACAGAGTTCTTCTCCAAATTCTGCAGAGAAACGGTCTCAGTAGACTGATCCATCTCAACCTTTGTTGTAGCTGAAATGGGACTGTTGCGCACAGTAAAAATTGAAGGATTCTCATCTTCGTACTTAACAGGTCGAGGCCTCTTTCTCTTCGGAGCTATAAACTCAAACGAAAACAACAAAAATTCATCAAAAACCAAGTGAAAACATTAAGGAACCCAAAAAATAAAAAAATAAAAAGTTTAACGAGCACAGTCAGCTCACCAACAGTGGACATGGGAGCAGTTACTGAGCTAGAATTTGCAGGCAGAATTGAAGAAGGTTGAGGAAGTGTAGATGGAGAGTTGGAGATCGGAGAAGAAACTCTGGATTTGGCATCACTTGCGGACCTATTATTGTTAGTGGTAGTATCTCTTGAAACCAAATCACCACCCACAGTTTCTTGTTTAGACGGACCATAAGGCTGCCTCATCATCCCGTACAAAACTTCCGCGATCTCGATCTCAATTTCATCCTGAGCGGTAGATGATGACTTGTTGCTTGATGACTTTGGCGGCCTTAACTTGGGCCCATTAGCCTTCTAAAACAAATAAACAAATTAATTAATACTCAATTCATCTCATCGACTTCCAATTATAAAAACATATATGAAGAAAATAGTAGCCAGCAACTAAAACTGCACGGACCATCTTCTTCCTAACCGAAACATTAGAAGAAGGGGAGGCCGGGGCTGGAGTGGCCAACACTGTGGTCACAGTGGGCCTCACCGGAGAGGTAGATGCTTGCCCTTGAATATGTTGTTCTCCAGTACCTGAAGCCCATTCATGTGACCTCTTAGTATATGCTGCCAAAAACAAATCAAATATTGAAAGTTAAAAACTAAAAATTCAAACCCAACAAAACTGAAAACCAAGAAGAAAGTAAAGCAGTGATATCATGAAGAATAAATCTATTCCACCTCTCTACCTGACCGAGCTTTTCTAGGCACCGACACGCCAATCATCTCACCGGCGCCCTTCCAGGTGGTGCTGGTCGTAGTGGGGTTTGAAACCGTCGACGCTGCTCTAAAAACTTTCGGCGGCGGCGGAAAACTCTTCCGATTGTGGTTATTATTATTATTATTACTATTGTGATTATTAGTACTATGATGGTGATTATGATGATTCAACATCGACGAGGATGACGTGGACGGATTGGGTGGTAGCATCCGCAAAGAAGAATTTCCGCCTCCACCTCCGTCGTCTTCATCATCATCTTCATCATCGTTCACACTCTCCTCTGAACTGTCTTCGCCTCCGTCTTCTCTAATGCTTCCGTGCATAAACTTATCGCTTCTCCGCCGTTTACTACTCCTGCTTAGCCGATCTCTATCTCTATCTCTATCTCGGTCACGGTCACGGTCTTTCTTTCGATCTCTCAGCCTCGCCGTTTCTTGCAACTCTAATGGACCATCTTCTTCTGCAAATGTTAAGCAACATGATTACAAAAGTACATTAGAATCGATAAAAGGCCACAGTTTTCATGGTACAGAAAATTAAGGATATTAGATCTGGTAAGAATTGACACCTGGAGAGTCTCTGAGACTAGTACTTCTGTGTCGTCTTCTCGAAAATCCATTTGAAACCACCATAGTAACTCCTCGTCGTGCTTCTCTGTTTCTGTCCATCTCTGCTTGAATTGGTTTCGTAGTAAATAATCAGGTTCTCCAATTCTGATACCTCCTATCATCACCGGAAAAGTAACATAATTGGAAGGGAATGAAGTTAAGAGTAAGGGTATTTGGGGCTTGGACGCTATTTCCGGCTAAAAAACCGCATAAATATTCACAGATCTTCCATACACAGCGATCCACCGACTTGAAAGTACTCAGCTTTCACTTATCTACTCTTCCCACTCCTTTTTCAGCCTTACCTCCTTTCAGCCTGACTCTCGCACTCTTTTTTTATGTTAATCTCTCGTCTCATCCTCTTTCTAGCGATCTCACACTACTGAGAAGCCCGTTGAACGGTCACGATTCGTTGCTTTATGACATGCTATAATCTCCACCGTTGGTATTTCGACAGATCTAGCGACAGATATTGACGAAGACCAACATGGCAAAATCTGGAGCGTTAAAGTGGGCAGTTAGCAGTAGGTTATTTAATCTTTTTCTGCACATTATCGCCACGTGTTAGGCTTTTTCTTCCCCCCCAAGCTTCAAAAGTTTACTCACCATTATCGATTTGGTATAATATTCTAACAAACAAATAAAATATTTTTTTTTAAGTAATAAATAAATAAATTAATTAATTAAAAATTACGATTGTACTGTTCTCTCCCGAGGAGTGAGAAATCTGTTGCCCACGAATCACGATCAAATTGAGACCTTGAATTTCCCAAAGAGATGTCGTGACTGGCTATATCCAGTTAACCGGTTGCCAGGGACCTAGGTAAAAGCAACATGACGATCAAAAGGAATCTACGTGACCACAGAAAATATAGTTCCAACCGGTCAAATTATTATTTCGGTTCCCACGTTTTTATTTTCTTGATGAATTATTACAGAGAGCAAGGTAAAGAGTAAATTATGATGTATTTCCAATATGGGGACCATTGGCCCCACAAGAAAACAACAAAATTGGGGAATCCACGGATAGGATCTGTCATAACAAGTAAAGGAGGACATGTGCACCGTCGATGTTTTCTGACGTGGCGATTGGACCTTTTAAACAATCTCCAAAGCCAGATTCCAAGAAACAAACGCGACCAAGCTGGCACCGAACGAAGAGGCCCGTGGATACCCATAAGCGAGCCGAATTTCGATCGTTGGATGTATTTAATTGACGGATAAGATTCACGCATTAACGAGTGTAAGGAATACGGAACTTCCGAGAAATGTGGACCCCACAGTAGCTGCCGATGTAGATGTCATTTCCTATCCTTGGGCCATTGTCGCGTTCTGTGGGATGTGGCAGCTTGTGGTGACGTGTACACGGCCCTCTCGTAAAATAAAATTTAAATGAGAAAAGGAGCCCTGGAAACGAACCTACTCGCGGGTTTACCGCACGATTAATTAAAGAATTTACAAAAATACAAAAAGATAAAAATAATGTGATGACTAATAAAGCAACCCAAAAAGGATACCAAAACAGAAAACCCACTGAGTTTCCACTTTACTCCACGCGCTTTGGGAGCAGTTAAAATTACGTACATACTGAGAATAGTAAGTTGTCCAGCACGGCAATGTTGTTTTCTTTGCGTGGCAGAAAAATAGAACGACACGTGTAGCATTTTGAGGGTCGGATCTGGGTGTGGGCTTCCCATCTCCAGTAAATCCATTTTGGTAACACACGGAATGATAACTTAACAGCAATAAGTTGACATGGCAGTGCCATGACTTTTTAAATCTCATTAATTAGATATTTATTGTCCGCACTTGTCACTTAGGTGGTAACAATGCTGCCACTTTACTATACCAACAAATAAAAAATTCATATTTTGTAGACCAATGGGCCACGTCAGAATTGGGCCCTCAGAAAATGGATGACCCCCTTTGATGGACCCTTTTCTCCTCACTTTTGTCGCTTTATGAATTTTTCATTTCCTCGTATGATGAAATCCCAAAAGGCTGCCACGTGTAAAATATTGTGGTACGTCGTGAGACCTACGTGTTGACCGTTATGACCATATACATAACCCTAGCCGTCATCAACAGCAGTATGCTAAACACCCATTGCTTATCGATTAAATATTAATCCACGTAAAATTTTCGGAAAGAATATTCTATCAAGTTGTTTTAAATAATCAATTTTAATTGTGATTGAAAAATATAATTTATAAAATCATCACCAGTTGTATCCTTTTGCTTTGTCATTCTCATCCATTGATTACTTCTTTTATTCCACATCCAGATACGACCACTCCACAAGGAATTGTTGACAAAAGAAATTGGTTCAGAAACAAAATTTAAACTTTAAGGTAGTTGATAAAAATTAAATTATTTAATTATCAAAAATAAAAAATAATTCTATTAACATACTCAATTTTCGATCGTAAACTTGACCTCAAATCCAAAAATTCAAAATTTATTGATTTGTTTAGTAGAGCCATTTATAGTGGCCACTTAATTAATTAATTTAATAAGAGACTGAGACAAAATACTAATTAATGTTTATTTTCTCATGAAGGGTTAACAGATAATAATTTAAGCTGTTTAATATAGCATAATGCAAATAATATTATAATAAACAGGGAACATGTCATGGTGGCATCTCTACTTTCTTCTTGTTAGACTCACCACTCTATGAAATTAATAAATGAATACGAAAGTACAACAATTTTGTTATGTAAATTATTTGCATATTTAATAAATTAATCTTATTATAATACAACATTACTATATTATATCATGTTTTGATTTGAATCTGCCACTATATTTTAAAAAAATGCCAAGAGATTATTAAAGCATCTAAGAGATTTTATAGGATACGATACGATGATTCTAAAAAGTATTATATAAATTTCGTCTCTCTTTATTATTGATAGGTTTGACAAAGTTTGCCTTAAATGGGTAGAATCACTATGATAACTACTTTCTAATTACCTGAAAATATAGAAAGAAAGGTAGAAATAATGTCAAATTTTTAGCATAAAAACTCCAATACTTAAGTTAAGATTAAGATTTAAGAAAAAAGAAAAGGAAAATTTTAATTAAAAAGACAAAAGTTCTATAAATACTAATACCGAATATATGTGTGATTTTTTGTTGTATCTAAAAGAAAACCTTCACTTATAATAGTTTGTAGTTGGTCAATTTAGGCTTTTGCACGTGTGATCAACAAAAAACAGAGAAAGCATTAGTTAAAGGGGTTACGTATTAGTACCAGATAATGATAATGAATTACTGTGTAATTATTATCTATAAATCTAAGAGTGGGCATATGTAGTTTAGATCCGAATATTACAATTTAAAACTAAATCAATCTAATCCAATTCATTAAAATATCACAAGTAAATCCAATCTAAACTGCAAACTGTGATTTAAAGTGGTTTAAATTCATGATTTGAACCGTATTATAAAATTAATAATGTGATAGTTGGTTGCTATTAATTTTATAATCTCTCATTAATACCTAAGAGAAAGATTCGTAATAATTTCTTTTTATTCCTTCCGTGAACAATTTTTCTTTTTTAGTTATCATATAGAAG
>JAWDEX010000010.1:5247655-5269360 GCA_035221805.1 Trichilia hirta | reverse complement strand
TTGTTTGTTTTTCAAAGATAATATCAATTATTGATACCTAAAATTTTCAAGAAGAAAAACTCCAAACACTACATTAATTTTGTCTCTCTTAACTATTAATAGGTCTAACGAAATTTGCTTTAAATTGATAAAACTACTATGATTACTACTTTTCAACTACTTGAAAATAGAGGTGGTAAAAGGGTTTGCCATGCCCAGTACGACACGGGCCCAACATGTAAACAATGCCATTACAGCACAACCTGACTTATGAATAATAAAAGCCAGGCACAACATGACCTATTTGATGGGCTATATCGAGCCTAAATGTTGAGCTCACGGGCTAGGCGTGCACAGGCCTGTGACAGACTCTAGTTTAGCACTGCCCAGCCTATTATTGTATTATATATTTATTATTTAAATAATAATTTTTAAATATAAAATTTTTTAAATAATAATTTAAAATTATTATTATTTATATAATAAATGCAAGCCTATGGGCACAACATAGTACTACTTGTGGGCCAGACCCAAGCCCTTATGGGCTGTTATACTGACGATCATTCTTTTTGCTGTGCCAAATCGAGCCCGACACGACTATTATGCATGCTTGGGCCGACCTGACACATTAACCCATAAAGGCTTCATTTTCATTGGTCGATCCGGCCCAACTCGTTTGCCACCTCTACTTGAAAATATAGCCAATTTTTTTGCTTGAGATCTAAGAGAAAAGAAAAAGTAAAATTTTAGTTAAAAGAAATAGATTTTATAAATACTAATATAGGATATATATGTTATTTATTATTATATCTAAAAAAAAAAACTTTGCAATAAAGGAGTACTGATATTTATAGCAATTAGTGGAACATCCTTTCAACCCTTCGCACATGTGATTATCAAAAAAATATGAGCCAAAATTTTTTAAAAGGGTTGCATGTTAGTTTCGGATAGTGATTTATTATATAATTATTGCCTATAAATCTGAGTCAGTATAATGATTACTTATAACGTGACTTGTACAAATAAAATCTTAACTATAATACGATAGTTTATAGTGATTTTGTAGCTTCCATATAACTTTCTTTTATTATCTTCTTTTTTAGGTTAAAGTTTGCTTGAGATCAATGCTACTTTTTCTGAACCGAAACTTACTTTGATGAAGATGCAGGTGACCATTTTTTAAGTCACGAATTTATGGCCACCCACAAAATTTATCTTCCATTCTTAAGTTGATCTCTCGTCTTGAGCTCAAGAACGACGTGGACAACAAAATTGGCCGAAATCATGGCTCCAGGTACATGCATATATTTGTGCATTTTTTAATATACTATATTAAACACCCCTTTTAAATTTTTGTAACGCACATCGTAATTGTATTAGAATTCATTCTTAATGTTAAATCATGTTTCAATTATAGAAATTTTGGTCCTTATACGTTTCCTACCTTGTTTTAACACAATTTTTTTTTTTCATTTTCAATAACTAAAAATTTTTAAACTAGTTTAATAAATATGTCTTGTAAAATTAATTTTAAGAAAAAAATACTTTATTTTGCTATTAAAATATAATTTAATAAAATAAATTTAACCAAAAGCAACTGAATATTATACGTATTAAACAATCTATTTGTTATTAAAAAATATATAATTTACTAACAAATAATTTCACATAATAATTATATTTGCAAAAATTGATGCAGGGGCCTTTTTTATTGTTTATTATTTATTTATTTTTAAATAACACGATGGGTCCATCTTTGAAAAAACAAAATGTACGTGAAAAGTCCACAAAGTGGGACAGAGAGCATGTTATCATACAGTGACTTTTACACCACTTTGTATTACTTTACTTTTATTTATTTATTTATTTATTTCATTTGAACCTAAGTTTTCTATCCCTCTATCCCTATCCCATTTTATTTATGTTCATAAGCTGTCAGCCCTAGAGCTTTAAATTTACTTTTTCTTTACATTTTTTTAATATGAAAAGATTATATAAACTTTTATTGCTAATCTGAGCAATTTAAGATAAATAAAAACACATTTATAAATTATTTTATTAATAATAATTGGATTTGATCTCTTATTATATTAAGAGATCAATATAAATTTGCATAGGATGATTATGAAAATATATTTCGATGCAGTTCCATCATAATAAATATTTTATAATTTATGCAATAACTAATTTAAAATAATTTTGTAATTTTTATTCAAACTAATTTTATTTATAATTATATTGGACAAATCTTTGAGAGGGTACCAAAATTTTATACAAAATTATATGAGGCAAAGTTTGTCTTTATGACATTGGAATTTGGATTATTTTACCCTAACATGATCTTGATCAATATATATTTTTATTTTTAAAAAATTAATTAATGGCAGTAGTGGCTCCCAACAAGTTCTCTCGTGCCCTTATAAAAAAGAGAAAAAAAAAATAGTAGAGAGGTTCAGTTATCCTTTCATTTAATTATTTAAATCACCAGATCCAAGCTCATGTTGTGGACAAAAAGACTATATTTTTACAAATAGGGAAATGGTCAAGCGATCTGCACGTGTGAGTAACACGTGGACATGAAAGCGTTTGAGTAGAGAGATTCAAACCTTAACAACTTATTACCTAATGAATTTAGCTTCATTATTTTTATATAAGGCTCTGTTTAATCCTATTGTGTGAAGATTTTTAAACTACATTATAAAATCAAATATTAATATAAAAATAAATAAATTTTATTAAAAATAACTTTTTAAAACAGTAATTTATTATTATTTTTAAAATACAGTAAAAACAACAACAAAATAATTTCTTCTAGTTACCGTCACTTTCTTAAAAAAAAAAAAAAGTTATTGGATTTTTATAATTACAAAAATTAGCAAATAAAATTATTAAAATTAAATAACGTTTTTATCTGTTTATTCAAAAAAAATCACCATCAATGTTTTTTCATCTTTTTTTTATCAAGCTCCAAAAACAGCAATCAAAACCTTTATAAATATGTATTTTCAAAAAATCATAGCTATCACACCTTAAGAAAGAGAAATTGATAGTGGAATGACAATTACCTCTTATAGTTTTATTAAATAATAATTATTTTTATTTTATATTTTATGATAAAAAATTTAGATATTATAACCAATACTCTTTCCAAATTAATTTCTTTCATTTTTTATTTTTTTAATATAATAATTGTTATGTTCCTAATTTTTATGAAAGTATAAAAATTAAAATAAAATTTTAAAACATAATTTATTTATTTTGTATTTTTCAAAATATAAATTTTATATATTTTATATTTTTTTAATTTTGATGCTTTTATAAAGATTAGCAGTACAGTATTTATTATATCATAAAAAATTAATTTAATAAAAAATATTTATCATAATTTTTAAATTTTAAACAATTTTTTTATCATAAATTATATAATAAAAAGTATTTATTATTTAACAAAACGATTTATAAGAATATTTGTTATTCTCCACCTCAACATTATTATCCTGTTATCTTTGGCTTTCGGGCGATGTATCCTGTACGGGGGATTCTTGGTAACAATTTGTGGTCCTTTATTTTATTTGTGTTATATTTCCCGTTGTTAAAGTTTGTCCCTTGATGAAGAAATGAACGTGAACTTAACGGACGACGTTTGTTAGGACAAACCATTCCAATAACGGTAGGTACAATTTAGTAAAAAAATTGAAGGATCCTCTTCAGTCCATATTGAATCGTTTTTAAACTTCTTAATCCCATATAATTGCTTGCTTAACCAGTTGGATAAATAACTTAATTCATTAATTATACAAATAATTCAATTTAACATTTATAAGTGGCGTTCACTTTCCTTAGCAAATGATCAATTCAAAGTTTAATTCATTTCTAAAATATTAAATTATTATATAAAAAAGTTTAATAGACGTTTTAAATGATTTGATATGTATACACTTTAATTTATTAATAATTATTATTTGCCCGCATGGAGAGGCCTGGCTCGCTTTGAATTGTGAGGAGAATAAATAATAAATAATTAATTTGCTTTAAATTGAAAAAAATAAAAAGGTAATTTTACGAGTCCCTAGAGCATAGCAAGATGGGCCACCAAAAATGTTGCATTCAGTTTCTCAAATTTAAATTTATTTATTTAGAGTATAGATATCATTTTCATAAAAAAAAAATACAGTCAATACAATAATGCTTACATTAAAACTACTAACAATATTTAAAAATTTAATTCTTATAATAATTTGTCATGATTAAAATACATTGTTTTGATATAATGTGTTATCTATCGTCCTTTTTTTAAATAAAAAAGATAATTATGGTGACTATTTTTTTAATTTTTATAATTTTATTTAAAATTAATTTTAGTACAGTAGAACAACTTAAGGCCTTGCGCGAAGTAAAAAAAAAAAAAAAAAATTCTTTCAAATTTTCAGATTTAGAGGTATAAATGTACGCGTAGTCTATTTTATCCGAAGTGAATATACATATAGAAATGCAAATTAATTCTTATTGGTTATTATTTTATAAGTGAAGGATCTCTATGTAATTCTCCTCTGTTACGACTGCTCATTTAACGGGAACTTCACTTTCTTCCAACTTATGAATGGGCTTGCCAGAAATAAAACACGTAATAATTGGGCTTTCCAAATCAGAGTACAGACCTCTTCAAGGTTACAAGTACAATTTTCGTTTTATGTTTTACTCCTTCGAACTTATTATTGGTTTGTAATATAATCCCTATTTTGAGAGTAGATTTTAAAACTCAAAATATAAATATTGAAACTTAAAACGTGAAATTAAAATTTGTATCATTTTATATGATTTAAAACTAGATTTCAAATTTTATCTTCTATATTTTAAAATTTATGTCTAGATATTAAATTTACCGACGAATAATATCTTGATTAATAAATTCATTGATATGCTAAAATAAATTCCCCTATTTTAAAACAAATATCATTATAATTAATTATAAGACTTAATTTTAATTATTGTAAAAATTTTATTAAACGATAAAAAAAAGTATAAAAATTTATATAAAAAATTAGGAGCTCATATACACATACGTACAAAAGTGAAAAAAAAAATAAATCATACAAAATATATAACAATAAATAACACAAACACCTTATTTTTTACAAATATAATATATAATTTTAATATTATTGTTAAAAATATAGAATATGAATTCTATTGAAATAAAACTTTTGACAATTTTTATGTCTTAAAAGATATTTTTAGTTTAGTGATAATTTTGATTATTTTTTTGAGTAAGAGAATTTTTCTCAGTTTGAATATTGTGTTTCAACATAAATCAATTATGTATTTAAGATATGTATAAGTTACAGCTTTCTATTTTAATTTAATTTTAAAATCTTGATAAAAATTTTAAAAATAAACAACTAATATTTATTGTTAATAGTGAAATCATATACTCTATTTACTTTTTATTTGTACAAAAATTATAAATTAAAAAGTTATCGCACATCAATTTTACATATTTTTTTAACTCAATAAGAAATATGCAATGATACGCGCGGGTATGCGATGTTTTTCCGTGGGACTGCGACAAGTGTCACGTTGCCAATCGTAGACCAGAGTGATTTTCTGTGGGGGCATCAGTGTCTTTTTATTTTCATTTTCTTTTTTTTTTAATTAATTTAGTGTACACATTTTCCTTGATAGGAACTTTATAATTCATTATTAATTTATCGTGTGCACAAAGTTAATATTCTTTTTCATTTGGTACTAAAAAAAATAAAATATTAATTAATAAAAATGTGCAAAAGGTTAGTGTATTGTATACTTTATTGACTTTATTTTTAAATAATAATAAAAAATCACAATTTCAAAAATATTTTTGAATAGCATATGCTTTACCTTGAATTAAATATAGATAGGTTTAAAAATTGTAACATATTTTTATTACTTTAAATTAAATAAAGTTCTTCCGTGGGTATAATCAATAAATAAGTTAGATCATAGGACGTAGCTAGGTTAGGGATTTCAAAATTTAAAAAGTACTTTTGATAAATTTTTAAAATTATAAAAAAATATTTATGTTTTAATTTTCATTAAGAAAATAAATTTATGCAAAAAGAAGTTTACAATTTGTAGAAATATAAAAATTCACATTTGCATTCAATAATATTAAAAATATAAATTGCTATTAATATACGTTTTATATAAAAAATTTATTGGCGTGAAATTTTACTTAAATACATAGAATATACGATAATAATATAATAAAATTATATTAATTTTTATAAATTATTTATATTTTAATAGAATCTTTACTTATATATTTAAAAGGAAACTGAAAAATGGTGCGGAAGTAATAAAGGCAAAATTATATAAAAAAGTAAGAAGTTATAACAGCAAAATGATGTTGGTCGTCAAATACAACTCTCTGAATCGTTGTGTTTCTGTACTCGTGTTTGTTTCTTAGCAAAATTTGGTACGAAAACATTTTCCGATCAAACTCGTGCAAGATTTAAATTTCAACTGGGATTCGGTCTTCGGCTAGTCAACATTGTTGTGCACGTGGACCTGTGCAGTATTTCTTCGTTTTGCGGGTAAACATTAAAGTTCGACTGAACAAGAGCTCGTATTCATTTTTTTACTAGAAAAAAAAGATATAAAATTATAATTTAGTACATTAAATACTTTGACACAATCAAAATTTTCAAATTGATACCTAATCCTTATTTAAATGACTCAAATACTTACAATATGTTATATTTGTACGGTTAAAATTCAAAATTATAATGTTAACTTTTTATTAGTTTAGTAAGGATGAGAGGTTTATTTGATATAAAGTAATTAGTTGTGTCTTTGTTCGACAAAATATGTACATTTAGGGACTTAGATGTTATTAGGTAGTCTGGCCCAGGCTCAGAATGAGCAGTCGTAGATCTGCATCAGACACAGATGATGACCCTGGTTTACTTGACTGTCCTCCGTGGGCTACCATGTTTCTATCAATAACTAATACAGCTTTCATGGCCCCAAGATCAAAATCAGCGAAGTACGCTCACACAGATGCTTAGAAAGGTTTTATATAAGTGCACTCAATTTGTTAGCCAAACTCCTCTCTAGATGCTGATTATCCAACTTTGTTGTTGGCATCTGTGTTGGCATGGCAACACTTGCTTTCAAAAGTTGTGATAATTTGTCATCTTTTAACTGCATTAAGAGTCCAGAAGCCAAAAAAAAAAGAAATTCAAATTTCTGAAAGCATCTTGTTGAGTAATGATAGTGGTTTGGCATAGTCAATGTAGCATAATGTTTTGATGAGTTTAGTGTTTTCGTTACTTGGATCATGTTTTATCGTTTAATATGCTTATTTCATTCAAATTTAATGATTCATTATCTTCATTACTCTCAGTCATAGGTAGGGAGGGCTTGTAAAATAAATTAATGGGTTTCTATTATTTTTTAAGATGGGTTGTGTTAGCATATTTTCCAAAAAAAAAAAAAAAAAAAAATTGGTATTGTTATTACAGTAAATCTTCTAGGTCAACTTTATATATATATATATTTTTTTTATGTGTATGTTTTAATAATTATGTTGATCTTATCTCGTGTTTGTAAATGTACAATATAACCCTTATCAATTATTAACATTTGAGAGCATATAAAAATTATTAATTTTTATAAATTAATAGCATTATGAGCACATTAAATTTATTAATTAATAAATTAATAACTTATCAATTTATAAAACATTATTTATAATTTAATGAAGATACATACATTTAATTAATTAAAATTTTATTGTATTTTGTCAATCTAATCGTATGAATTAATTCAAAAAATATGCATTAAATTAATTAAAAAATAAATTTATTATATTTATCTACTTAATTAAATAATACTTTTATTGATTATTCTCAATCCTAAGTAAGGAGAGCTTGTGAAAAAATTTAATGCTGTATGTTAGCATACTTTCGGAAAAAAAATACACAAGTATCATGTGGTACACTAAATCTTTTATGGTTGACTATATTTTTTTATATATGTTTGAATGACCTTGTTTATCTTATTTTGTATTTAATTATATCATCTAATTAAAATCACGAGTTCGAATTGTATTTTAAATATACAATTTTTTATTCATAAAAGAAATATTTACGTGGTCAATTAATAAATGACCCATAAAGAGAGATATGATAATCATATCCATTAATTGATTTAAAACCAAAATATTTATTCAATAAAATAATTTATTTTCATCATTTGAAATTTATTTTTCAAATACTTTTCTTACTCTTAAATTCGTTGAAACCTCCGACTTTAATTTGTATTAATTATATGGTGCGTACACATGAAAAAAATTTTTGGTCGATAGTCAAAATCGTACGTAAGTAAACTTGAAAAGTCCAAAGAAGGAAAGGTCCCAGTGACAATCCCAGCTGCTGAATGATGATTATGACGATAATCAAACCTTGTAATTTCTTGTTGCATTATCGAAAAGCGCTTCTGCCCTTTACTTTTGCTTTTTCGCCCCCCGCGAATCTCCCAATAATCCTTGCGTTTACACCGTCTTTATCTTCCTTTTAATCTTATCCAAAGCAAAGATGGAAGAACCAAATTCTTGCCCCCAAACAGACATGACAAAAGTTGCTTGTATCGTTTTCGTCAACGACCCATTCGATAGGTCAAATTCGGTGCCTCCATATTACACGCCAAGTAATCTATATAATCACAATTATGTACAGCATACAATTTTTTTTTTTTTTTTTTATTTTAAATTGTGATATCACTTTCTTTCAAATTTAAATTGCGAATTATGAATTAAGAATTGAACTTCAAATTCAACAACAAAACAACAAATTCCTTCTAATATGAATATGGATTGTATTTTAATACGAAAACATGTAGTTATTAATCCGTAAATTATACATTCCAAAAGCACATGCAAATCGTGCCATGATTATTTAATTCCAAAGTTTATATATTATGAATATTTTTCATTTATTATTTTTTCCTTTTTTCTCTCTAAAATTTAGGATATCATTAAAAATTATGGATCTAGTTCATACAGATACAGAGTACAGAGATATTACAGCTTAACAGTTTGTAACAACATATAACGCTTCAAAAACACAAATTGTGGGTGGCAATTCATTTCCTAAATAATAATCATCATTTTGTCTGGTTGGCATGTAATGCAATATAAGCATATATTTTTCTAATAATTTATCCGAATATTGAAACCTTTACACGTTGGATCTCCATTTCTCATTTCTCAGTTACACACAAATGAGATGTTTTTTACTTTCCCTTAACGTAAATACAATCTCCTTATTATTTTATGATTAACTATTGTCGACTACTCGACAATCGAGAATATACACCTCGACCAACTTGTTTTAAATCCCACATTACTATTGGTACATAGAATGAAATGAAATGTGTGAAAGTACTTTTGCACGTGCCAAAAAAAATATTAGGGCTGCCTCCTCCGTCGCATTAAAATCATTGTGAATACTTTTTAATCATTTTTGCATACGTCATGCTGACTAAAATTAATTAATTGCTTCTTCTTTTTTTTCCATATTTTATAGCAATTAAATGTTTAAATTATTTTAGAAATTGATAGATTAATTAATATTCTTTTTTGGAGCGCGAAAATGATTTTTATTATTAGATTTCTTTCCTTTTTCTGGGTTCTATCATCTACGAGGACGATTGAGCGGGAATTGAAAGAACAAAATGGTCCATGTTTGGATGACTATTTATCTGTTATTTCAAGTTGCTTTTTGCAAAGTCATCGATTCTATCCTTTGACATTATACAATGAATATTGGAAATTTTTTTTTATAGGTCTCTCTTATTTAGCTTTTTTATTTATTTTTTTAAATTATTTAATTTAATTCCTATTTTTTCAAAAATACTCTGTTTTACTCATTATTTAAGTTTTTTTTAACATAAAAAGCTGTTTTTTTTTATGATTTTATATAAATATGCATTGCTTTTTCAATAATTTTACATAAATACTCTTAATTTTGTTCCTCTTGTTTAACTTATTTTTTTAGAAGATACTTCATTTAGTCCTTCTGTTAATTAATTATAATTTTTTAAGGTACAAACTTTGAATTTCCTCTTATTCTAACATGTTTTCTAATTAATTCGAATCAAAATCGATCACTTCAACAGATAATAGTTTTATAATATTTAAATGTAATTATACCCATAAAATTAAGTTTTTTTTCTTTTCTTTTTATCAACGGAATTAACATAAGAACTAAACAGGATGTTGCAAAAAATGTACGGACGAAATTAAAAAAAAAGAAAAGAAAAAAATAGGCCAAACAAAACAAATTTGTGGAAAATTTTTCCATGTATACCGTCTCAAGCCTTTTTCTTTGAATCAAGACCATCCAATTTTAAAATATTATCAGTCTTTATCAATTTGCTGATATAATTGCTTGTTGTAATTTAATTCAAATGAGGCATAAAATAGGATTTTGAGTTTTAACTACCTAGTTATTTTATAATGATAATCTAGAAAAAAACAAACAGTAAAAATTTCAAATTGCAACAATACAGTTAGCACACAACTCAGAACTCTTTTCAAATCCTATGGATCAATCAATTATCAACATATGGCCCTTCACAAACTCTTTGATTTTTCTTCCTTTATGAGTTTTGGTCAAAGCAAATTGTTACGTTTCTTCAAAGTCCAAACTTTCATTTATCAACTTGACCAAAAATTCCTTTCCCAGTTGCCATTCATCAACTTGCAATCAATCCATGGTAAGCCACAACAGAATGTACAGTACACAATCTGCTTGTTATAACAACGTGCTATCTCCACCATTTCAATAATCGTCTTTGCTTTTGCATGCATTGACCTCTTGCAATGAAAAAGAAAAAGGAAAATGACTTTCGTTTCACACTACAAACGAAACTGTGTAAAGAAGGAGCCGTTCGTTGACTGGCTAGCTAGCCAGCCGACGTAGAATATTATTAATAATAATTATTATATCCATTAGAATTGAAAAAATTTAACCACGTGTAAAGATCCTGATGGTGGTGACCCACTGTATCATCCATTCCGTACCTCGTGGATTTCAGAATTTCTCCTCTATATATACTCTTTCGTTGCTGCATAGTTCATTACACAAATAATCTCTTCTTCTTGGCCTTCATTATTTCTTTCAACAACAGAATTATAACATCAATAAGTTCTCGGTAAGTAGGTAAGCATGCCTGCTGGAGGGTTCTCGGCCTCCGTGCCTCCGGCCGGAGTCGAGTTTGAGGCCAAGATAACTCCGATTGTTATCATTTCATGTATAATGGCGGCCACCGGAGGACTCATGTTTGGCTATGATGTTGGAATTTCTGGTAATTTTCTTCTTCTTTTTAGATTTTTTTTTTTATATTTTCTTTTTTGAAAATATTTATGTTATTGTTGAGAATCCGATCAACGGATGGCAATAAGCATTAAGTGATTTTTTAGGAGAACACTTTAGTGGAACATTTTCAAGCGAGGAAAACACATACAAATTTCGTACTAAATGGTTCCAAACTCTTAAATTTATTATTATTTATTGCGAAGAACTTTTGAATTAATAAAAGGTAAAAACAATAATTCATACTTGGGTTCGAACACGGGGTAAATCTGTAAGAGGGAACGAAACGAAAAGAAGTGGTACCTTCTCCCGCCAAAATGAAAATCCCAGCAAGCTAGAGATTTTTGACCTTTTCGGTGATGAAAGTATCAGAATGCCACCAGTCATTTATTACAGACTAGGGTAATTTCTGTATTTCATATATTCTCAGTATCATCTCACCGTCGAAGAGGTAGTTTGCTATGGTTGTAAACTTGTCGGTGAAGCCTGGTGGTTGTCCTGTTAATGTGGCGATCAATAGAATGTCCTTGGAAATGATCTGGCTAATTTGCGCCTTGTGTTAACTGTTTCGTTTTCCCTTCACCTTAATAAACATATTTGTCAATTTGATGAATCAGATTATATAAATAATTACCTTCATTAATGTTCTTTGCTAATAAAGTTAAAAAAAATAATCGTAGATTGTATTTGAATGGTATGCTCCAAAATTATCACGAGTATCTCGAATTCCTTTTATGTTTAGTGCGTCATCTCAGTATTTAGCACGTGAAATTAGTTTTCTCAATCAATTTTATGGGTTGAATTTACGCAGGGGGTGTTACGGCGATGCCAGATTTCTTGAAAAAGTTCTTCCCAGTTGTGTATAGGAAGACTCTGGAAGGTGACAATAACAATTATTGCAAGTATGATAACCAAGGCCTACAGTTGTTCACTTCGTCCTTGTACCTGGCTGGGTTAACAGCTACCTTCTTTGCATCATACACCACTAGAAGATTAGGCAGGAGGCCAACCATGTTGATTGCTGGTATTTTCTTCATAGTTGGTGTTGTGTTTAATACTGCTGCTCAAGACCTTGCTATGCTCATTATTGGAAGGATCTTGCTTGGTTGTGGTGTTGGTTTTGCCAATCAGGTTAGTAATGATTTTCATTTCCATCATATCTATCAATTATGTATACTTACTGATAGAAGGATCTATAGATTGTGGGGTGGTTGGTTTCACACTTCCGTTTCACTAATGCTTTTTCGACTTTGTAAGCTATATATTTTTTCCTATATAGTTGTGTTGTTGCATTGTAAAATTGTCGGCAAATTTAGGAATAAGGTTATTAAGGGAGTTAACTGTTAAAGCAAAACATTAAACATAGACTAAAAGGAGGGAATTTTTGGTCGTGGTGTCTCCAGTTAAGGTTGCCTTATCAATGTCATTTTAATGCACCAAATTAGGTCTCAATGTTAAATGATGCTGATATACAAGGCATGTTTTCAGTCAAAACTCATTTCTTTTAACTTTCTCATGGCAAGCCTATTTCTCTTTGGCACTTACCATTCTTGCATCGGATGGCTTTTTTCTGCACTAGTAGTTCTGTGGCTTGTGGGGACAAGTGTTCCCCCCATTGGGCTGTTAATTGATCACATTGATTGGGCGCAAGAGGAGCTATGAATCAAATAAGAGTTATGGAAATTACTCTCTCTTTCTTGTCCGAAGCCTTTGCCGTCCGTTAGTTTTCCCAAATATATTAACTTGAAGTATAATTTAGTTTTGACGATTTTTTGGGAGTGATTGAGACTTTTGCTTTTCTTATTGGCTTTAATAATATAAGAAAGTCTCATGTGATAATGATCTTTAGCTTGGAGTTATCTAAAGAAAGTCCTAGTGTAACAATCTCTTAATATCTAATATCTTTCTCAGTTACCTCCAAAATTTATGCGTATAATATTGCTTAATTTCAAAATTAATTGTCAACAATCCACATGAATATTGAAACATCAAAATTTAGAGTTCTATTTTTTGGTGAATAATGATATAGTCGATGTAGAACTTCTTTCAACTTTGTAATCTTTAGTTCTTGTTTTCTTTTTTCTTTGAATTGCTTATCTTATCCTTTTGTAGTTATTTGGACCTAAATTCAATAGACCAAGTAGAAAATTTGAAATTGAAACTTCAGAATTTAGAGTTCTACAACCCCTCGAGGACAAGTTTTGTATCATACCCAGGAATAAATAATACCATGCAAGACGCCACCTAGCTTAATTGTTTGTCTGTGGAAGGTTTTAACTGGATAGTTTTCATGTCCCTTAACCAACTATTAGCTAAGATTTAATGTATCTGATCCTCATCAAAATACAGGAAATTTTTATTGCTATTTTATCATATTGTACTCTGATTGTCCAAGTTGTAGGCATTTACTGGTTGGGAAATGGTATATTTATTATTATTATTTCTGATTTGGCAATGTCTGATTGTTAATATAAAACAGGCTGTGCCTCTGTTCTTATCGGAAATAGCCCCAACAAGGATACGAGGAGGACTTAACATACTGTTCCAGCTTAACGTCACCATCGGCATTCTTTTCGCCAATTTGGTCAATTATGGGACCTCACAGTAAGTCCAATTATTCATCATTGTTCAAGATTCTTCATTTATTTTTTCTTTATGCCAACATAACACAAAGGAATCGGTGAACCTATGTGTCCAAGTTGACAGTTTGAAATTTTTTTATAAGTGTAGCTCTTCATAATAAGATGGGGATAACAGTACACGTGCCCTTCTTTAGAGTCACTAGATAGATGAAGGCGGCAACTGTTGAAAAAACTACAAATTGTTAGTTCAATATCAATGAATTTGCTTCCTGACATGTGCCACACAACATACTTGACTGTTAAAATTAAGGAATTAGCTGAGTACTTAAAGCAGTCAATAACTTACAGTATAGGACAAGCAAAATCACTGGCAGATGATGCTTAATTTCAAGATGTACCAATTTAATAATAATAGCTGGCTACTTTATTACAAGTTCTCTATTGCGTTTTATGATTGATCAACCTATACAAATTTTATTTTCTGTTGCACATTCAAATGATTTGAATCCACAAAATGGCAGCTACTTTTGAGATTTTAATCCAAAGTCTAATAAATTGACTCTTTTAATTAATGATTATTAAAGTAAAATTATTGAAGAAAAATGTTTCCAAGAGACACCTAATATTTATTCCTTTTGGATAAACCTTTTAAGTTAACTTACACATCATATTTATCTGTAGGATGTCTGGAAATCCTAAGGAACGGTCTAACTTCCATAATTTACGACTAGGTTCGTTTAATCGTTTATAGTAGGTGGGCATTCATGCGTAGAATTTTGAAATAATCTGAGCTTCTTTTTAAAATGCTGCCTCGCCTTGCATATGCAAATTTGAGGACCATGAAATTGGATTTTGTTTCTCTATTGGACCCCAATGGATCCTTTTGTCCACTCAATCTGTAATGCATATATATCAATTAGGAAAGGAATGCAATTTCAAACAGCATTGTTGGGGGGAATATTGGTCATAAATTCTTTTAGCTCAGTTTACATTCTGGCTTTCTTGCTGACTGTCAATATTGTTTTCCCTTCCAACAAACAGCATAAAGGCAGGATGGGGTTGGAGATTATCACTAGGTTTGGCTGGCATTCCTGCTGTTCTCCTAACTGTGGGAGCCGTCCTGGTGACTGAGACTCCTAATAGTCTTATTGAGCGTGGTCGCTTGGAAGAAGGAAAAGCTGTGCTCAGAAAGATTAGGGGCACTGACAAGATTGAACCCGAGTTCTTGGAGCTTGTTGAGGCTAGTCGTGTAGCCAAAGAAGTGAAGCACCCATTCAGAAATTTGCTCAAACGGAGGAATCGGCCTCAACTTGTAATTGCTAGTGCATTGCAGGTCAGTGTTTCCCACATTTCCAAACTAAATTTATTGTTACGTAGATCTCAATTTTATATCTTAACTACATAGATAATAACTTTTTACTGATATTTGTTTGTTGTTTGCACGTGTAACAGATCTTCCAGCAATGTACAGGAATCAATGCAATCATGTTTTATGCTCCGGTCCTGTTTAAAACTTTGGGATTTGGAGGCAGTGCATCTCTTTACTCAACTGTAATAACAGGGGCAGTTAATGTAGTCTCAACTATAGTATCCATCTACTCTGTTGACAAAGTTGGACGCCGCATGTTGCTACTTGAAGCAGGAATCCAAATGTTCTTCTCTCAAGTTGTAATAGCAATTATACTGGGAATCAAGGTTAAGGACCACTCGGAAAATCTCCACACTGGCTTTGCAATCCTAGTTGTTATCATGATTTGCACTTTTATCTCAGCTTTTGCTTGGTCTTGGGGTCCTCTTGGTTGGCTGATTCCAAGTGAAACATTCCCACTTGAGACTCGTTCAGCAGGGCAGAGTGTTACCGTTTGCGTGAATTTGCTCTTTACTTTTGTGATAGCTCAGGCCTTCCTTTCAATGCTCTGCCATTTCAAGTATGGCATCTTTTTGTTTTTCTCTGGCTGGGTTTTCATCATGTCAGTCTTTGTGTTGTTCCTTCTTCCTGAGACAAAAAATATTCCGATTGAAGAGATGACGGAGAGAGTATGGAAGAAACATTGGTTCTGGAAGAAATTTGTGGATGACTTTGAGGAAGACGCACCTAGTATTAACGGTGATGATTCAAAGAAAAACGGGCATACTAATGGGTTTGATCCCGTGTCTCCGTTGTGAATTTGAGAAACTCCAATAACGGCACGTCTATACTAGAATACATATACATTAGAAGATAGAAATGAAAAATATTGATTCTCTAAGTTCTTAAGAAATGCTTTAAGAGAGTTTGGTAGCTTCTTATGTATGTGCCACAAATGGATGTTTTGATAAATATGTAATTCTGTATACCTTTTTCTGGAGCAATATAATGTTTTGCTGCGTCTATTACGATGTCCTGGAAATCAGTCAGCATATTTGAACATAAGGAGTGGGTCATTTATTTCTTGCTCAACTAAAATGTAAATGAGATGTAAACCCTCTAAGAGTAACTTTTTAGCCCAGAATCTATGTTAGCGAGATTTAAACCCTCTAGAAATAACTTCTTGGCCCAAGATCTCCACAATATGCACAGAACAGAGATATCAACAAAAACTTCATAGCAAATAAAACATTCAAGGAAATAAGATCTTGTCTAATTCTCCTTTTCGATTCAACAACGTCAACGAATATCTTTCACCAACCCAACGTGACATTCTATCCACGAATCTGACAGCTTGTCTAAAATGTCAAAAGGAAAGATTAATCGTGTAAGAAGCGTTGGATAAACTCTTTGGTTTTGTTGAAAAAACAAAATATATAAAGATCTATTACACCTTTCTGATAGAAAAGGAGCTTGTAACGTGCTGTAGGGGGATTGTTGAAGCAAGCTCGATTCCGTTTTTGTCCCATGTATTAAGCAATATTATTATTAACAACAATGAAAATTTATTGGCGGCCAATACTGCCTTCATACTACTCACCAAATACTAAAGTAGTAATAATAATAATAATAATAATATTTAGCCGGGGCCAACGTTCTCAGACATTCTTTCCTTGGAAGGGATCATGACAGTTAGTTGGATATGCAACTACTATTTCTCCAACATTTTAAATGTCTAATGCTAATTAGAAAATCAAAATCAAGATTAATTAAGTCATTTTCATTCGTCAAAGTGTAGTCAATAATGGTATAAGAATACTCGACTTTATATTGTTGAGATAATTAAATTATTTAGAATGAATGTGATCCAAAATTTATGCTTTGATTGATATTGAGGGCTTAAATTTTCATGAGGTGTAATGTTATCTCTTGTTGCTTACTAAATGCTTTGCAAGTTCGATATAGATACCATAATTTCAAATGAATCCCTTAGTCTTTGATTTACATAGGTCAAGTATATGTACATTGTAATACCGATACTGGGCTTGCTTCAATATGAGAGCAGTATCAGTAACTGTATTGGACGATTGACTTTGACTCCACATGTGGAAATTACAATTAAGGTTAAGCCAAACTGCGGTGATAATTATTTCATATTATTGTAATACAAGTGTTGATTAGTATATATTAACGAAAGAAATGCATGAGAATGAGGAACCAAAATCGGAGATTCAGAGTCCACAGGACCATATGTAGCCAATTATTTTAAATGAAAAAATAGAGGGAGCAAAGTCACATCCCATTTTTATGATGTCCCAGCGACCAAACCCAGTTCAGTTCCAACGATTTATATATAGACGCTCACAATAAACTCCTCCCAACTCTGGCAAACTCATCAACCAACAACATATCATTCTCTTCATACCTCTGGAGGCTGAAGCCATGGTTTTATTGAGGAAAACCGTGGCTTTGTTTGTGATGGTGACTCTGTTTTCGTTGCAGGTTGACTCTGCAGCAGTTTACAGAGTTTGAGACTCTGCTGGTTGGACCACCATTGGAAATATTGATTACAAGCAATGGGCTGCCACAAAAACCTTCCAAGTTGGTGACATTATCCGTAAGTTTGTTTAATTTCCTAGGCACCTTTGGTTGGATGTTAATTTTATAGTCTTTCCTTTTCTTCCAATTTCTGGGTCGGTTTTTTTAGTGCGAAACCGTTTGGTAGTGGAACTTCCCTGTTGTTTGACGTTTCATTTATCGATAAACACCAACACCTAATCTCTCCCTTTCTGCCATTCTTCCGTGGACTAATAAACAAATTTAGGATTAACTTTCCAGATCCCAATTCCAGAAGGATCATTTAATGCATCCAAAAGAGGAGCAGTAGCAGCTTTGTCTCAGTTTTTGTTTGTTTGCCAGCTTATATGCTTGCACACCCTATTTTATTGTCCCGGGCGGCAATACCCTTTGTCACTGAGCCAAATATGAATGACACGTGGAATTCTCATTACACGTGGCAAACAGCAAGTGCTTAAATGTTACTACTGACAGCCATCTTGTTGGTGGTTTCATGATATAGTGGGCCAGAGGAAAGTACGCTTGGACTTGATACCACTTCAATATCTCTCCTCAGCTCCTCCATCCATTTTCACACGCTTCAATGATGATATACATCTTTGCCTTCGGGGCAGAAAAGCCGCCACCTACCATGTTTTATGCACTAAACTATCTTGTTTTATTCCATGGAGGGGTTTGCAATATAAATTTTCCATTAACGCGCACACACAAAACCAAAGCTTGGTCCTTGGTTCTATTTGGGTTTCTGCTTTATTCTTTTTCTTGACTTGAGTTTCGTTTTCCTAGAAAAAATGTTGAATGGATGACATTTGTGTAGGTCTTCATCGCATTTGATTATATGATGAGAGGTTTTTGTTTACTCCTTGGGCCACACCGAGTATAATTGTAAGGCTGAAATGTTTAGCCATCATTGCAAAACGATGTTAAGCTTTAGCTATCATCGCTGACCTCCTTTTGGGTTTGTTATGTGGGATATGGATGTCAAGCTTCAGAAACTTTCACCAATTTAATTAAGACCAAAATCAAATCTTTGATTTATGTTGTCGTTCTTTCTGTTGATCTATAGAAAGTAGGTAATTGTCGAACAATCCAATCATTTTAATCCACTGTTCCCAAGGAGGAGGAGAAAAAATTGTCACAAATGTACATGAATTTATCTAATAATATCAAGAGGAGAAATAGGGCGTTGAAGTCCCACATTATTTGGTTACAAATTATTTAATTTCTGGGTTGCATATAAAAAAGTGCTTTACAAACAAGTATAAAATCTTTTACATGAAATTACAAGAACAAAACTATGTTGGAATGACTATAAGTGAAAATTTTTTATCTTTAGCATCTCTTGAGGGTATAAAATTGCTAATTCAAGGACTCTGACAATAAGACTGCATATGTTTTAGTATTGAGTTAATGCATCTATTGCTCTACTTTGCTTTCTAGATTTGTCACTCATCTCACAACTTTACCACTCTAATTACTGTGCAATTTATTTCGAAGGTGTTTCTCTTTCTGTTGTGCCAGGTTTTGAGTACAATTCTCAATTTCACAATGTTATGCAAGTAACACATCTGATGTACAGAGCATGTAATTCCTCAGCCCCATTGGTGACTTACACCACAGGCAATGATTCCATCACCATAACAAGAAAAGGGCATCACTTCTTTTTCTGTGGCGTCCCTGGACACTGCCAAGCTGGTCAGAAGGTTGACATAAATGTGCTTCGCACTACTGAAACGGCCCCAACTGCCTCTGCATTGCCACCTCCTCCTCCCGTCCCCGCAATCCAACCTCCTCCTGCCGTCCCCACAATCAAAGCTCCCGGGCCTTCTTTCAGTAAAGCTGCATCACCGAGCGATTTGTACTCTCTTCTTCGTAACTTCATGGGGATGGCTATGATAGTTTTTGCAGTTTTTGCCTCTAGCGCTGCTTAAAAACTATGTGGTTGGTAATTTTTGCATAATTGGGTGGAGTTTGTGCAGCACTATTATTAGGTTTTGGGGGCATATGTTTCATTGGGATAGTATTAAAAGCTCATAAAATTTTTCTTTCTTTCATGTCAACAACATATAGAATCATAGCCTAAAGACTTTGATGCCTGGATACTAGCAATACATGAATTTTATGAACACTGTTTATTAGATATGGTATCTTTCTATATTCCCGTGATTGACAGATACGCATCAAATTTGGATACTGTGGCTCGCGGACATATTAATTTGATATTAGACAATATTCGAACTAGAGATAGTTTTGGGAAATTAACTAGCTTGACAAACGTGCGAACTGACAAAAAATTGGTATAAAAACTGGAATAAGTAATTGTATCATCCTAAATTGTTGGCCTTGAGTTTTTGTTCCTTTCGTTATCATCAATCATCATCCATGAATCTGTTCCAGACAGGGTGTTTGTTTGACACTCTGTCAACCATGACATCAATTGGCACATTCTTTGTCTCTAGCAACAGGGAAAGTGCAAACAGCCCCGTGACTAGAATCCAAGCAGCAAAGAAGAAGAATATGTAAGCGAGCATGTAGCACATCATTGGTAAGAAAGCCCATGAGGTGAACCCATAAATAAATTGAATCATAACTTAGGAAAGTTAATATGAATAGATCTAAAAATAATTTTAGACCTATTGAAGAACTTGTTTCAAGAATTTAAGTTGCAAAAAACGTTACAAAGATTGCAAGTTATTACAAGTCTTTGATAAGTCTTAATACATAAAAAAATTCACGAATTTACTATTCATATAAAATTACTGCTCACCTCATTGAACTTTTGTTTATTAGTCTTCTCTAAAAATTCTTTTAATAACACGTTAAAGATGTCTTTAAATACTAAAACAAATCCTAAAATATTAGAAATCTTTTAAACACTGAAAATTCTTAAAATACTAAAAATTTTTAAAACACTAGAAAAACAATAAAAATAACTATTAATTATTTAATTAATTGTACCAGCTCATTAACACAATAATAATATAGACTAAAGCAATTTAATAAGATTACATCAAGCCCACATGTAGAATACAATGTGGCTACTCATGTCTTCATGTCTTCATTCTTGAACTTGATTGTCAATAACTTGTAGAACATGTGCTAAGGCTGGTTCCTCATCTCGCAAATCTATCTTCAACGATATAGAATTCTTTGAATGTTGTTCATGTATAGTTTTAGTCAAGACTCTTTGAATAAGCCTAGTCATTGCCTTTTTTATTTTCTTTGCACATGATCTCATAATAAGATCTTCTGGGACTTATAACGGATCTTGAGCCATTCGATTAACTTGTAGATCTTGTGGAGTATTTTGAATTTTTTTTCCCCCTCTTCTCAAAAAAGATTTGCCCTCGAATTTTCATCACCCAAATAAAATGATGTAGAATATGGACTTAATTTTTAAAAAACATTTTTAACTTTTTTTTTGTTGTTGTGTGAAATGAAAAACTTTATCCTTTTCGTTTTCTTGTCTGTGTTTCTTTGAAAAAAAAAAGAGATCAATTTGCATTTTCGTATTGATTAGTTTGCAACTTACTTCTGTTTTTGTTTCTTTGTTGCGGAGTTTCTCTCGCTATCTTCTATCTTCTTGTTCATGCGAGTTTTGTGTGTCTCTTGTCTGAGTTTTTGCGTCATTAAGGTTCGTCGTATCTTATTTCTTTTAAAATTCTTTGACTGTTATATTGGTAGTTTCATTGCTTCTATCTTATTTTTCTTTCTAGCTACTCTTGGTGATTGCTATCATTATTGTAGTAATTACTACAGTACTTCATCCTTTTTTATATCATTTTAAAATTTTTTTCTTGTGGCATAGAATTTCCTTTGTTAAGACCAACCCAATCCTTATTAGGTAAGGCATTAAAATTAA
>JAWDEX010000010.1:5170207-5218948 GCA_035221805.1 Trichilia hirta | reverse complement strand
AGCAATGATCAAGAGCCAGCCAAGTTAGTTGCTGGAAGACAAGATAGGCTAATTGACAAAATAACAGCTAGTTTTTTAAAATCCAGATTGTATGCTTTAGATTATTGTACCTAGCCGTTGGTGCATATAGGGGGTTGTTCCTAGCCGTTTGGAGCTTGTCTTTATAAAGACAAGCCCTCTTTCTTTGTTTGTAACAACAAAAAATCTCTAATTCTTTTATTCTTTCATATTTATTAACAATTTATATTCTAAATAAAAATATTTTATTAATATTTTAATAATTCAAATTCAAACCGAACTTTTTGCATATCATATCTAAATAATATTCGCCCACAATGCATACAAATTTTGTTTGAGGCATATCATGTTTTCAATAATGCATACAAATCTTCTTTCAACCATACAATATTCACATTTTTTTAAATATAATACAAATAATTTTGAATTTGAATCAAAATTTTTATAATACGGTCCTAATCAAATATTTTTGCCACCCCTACTCCAATGAAAGCCCAATAAAACATGTAGTTGACTTTGGGTGAAGCGTAAAAATTGAAATTAAGTATTGCATAGTAAATGAACACGTGCTTGCCGTGCTTCAACGTCGCCAATTACAAAATTAACACAGCAAACTTTTATTTGTCAGCCAACAGCACCGCACATATTCCCTCAAGCCTTAGATTGTAAACATGCAATTGTAGATAATAAGAAAATTATTAACGCAACCAATTACAACCACAACTTCATGGTGGATGACACAATTTCATTCTTCTTTTCGAACCATTCTATGAGATTAAAAAAGAAAAAGAAATCACACTATAAGAAGATCTATCAAGTGAGATTGGCAAATTAATTTAATTGAATTTCCTTTTGTTTTGGCCACAGGTTTAAAGAACAAAAACAAAGAAACAAGGACACCTCAGTGCCCTTCAATATTTCATATGTTGAAGATTTTATTATTCAGTAGTAGCCATGTATTGAAATGCATGGTGTTGATTCTATATATTTCTGATTCTAACAAGCTTCACAAAGGTTTCTGGGAGGGATCAGACCAAGAGAGCTCCGCATACATGTCTGATATTGCTTTTGCAAAGTACTGCTTTGCTTGAGGTCTCTTTATCTGAAAGTAAACCAGAGCACAGTAAGAACCTGCTAGCTAGGTTAACCTTTTTAACCTTAAAATTGCAATCTGTTCTCAGAATATTCGTTTTTGAACTGAACACTTGCCTTAAATGTTGGAGTTAGCAGACCATTTTCCGTTGTGAATGGCTCAAGCACCAAAGTCACAGCCTTAACAAATTCAAAACCTCTCAACTGCAGAAAAATGATCCATCAATGACTGATACAAAAAATGAAGTTAATCGAAACTACATGTCCGAATAGTAATTCAGTAAAGATGCATTGCCTGAGCTTCTCTTCCAAGGGCATCCATGTCAGCCAGGACAGCAGCCCTTGCCCCTGGGTCATGGCATAGTTGCCCCAAATCTTCGTACTACACTCAAGACATTGCCAGATTAATAAATAGATAAGTAACCGCGTATTCACAATCTTTCAACAAAACTATAATTTAACCACAATAAAAGTATTTCATCTTTGCACCAAAAATTCATTGGTCTGCTTTCATTTGTGCACAAAAAATTTCTGGTGCAGATATTCTCAACCAGAACTAGAACTAGACTTTATCTAGCTTATTCATGAACAAGAACAAAAGTTCTGATTCAGAAATTACTGAACTAAAGAGGCATCACATTTGGTGACAAGGTTAAAAATGATAAAGGTTTGATTGCACACGTGATTCATAGGAAGGCTACGAACAAGTTCTGAACGTTAGATACTGTTGATGCAAATGGATAACATGAATTATTGCAAACGGTAATCACATATGATAATATACCAAGACTAACATTAAATGCAGAACTCTGGCTTGCTCTTCCATATATTTAATTATCCTGCCTCATTTTCAATTACAAAATTAGCCAACTCAGTTCATCTCAGATGCAAATGAGTAAGAACGGTCATTTGAAATTCAAGGAATTCCAGTAGTCAACAGCTTGTCATTGATTTGACTGAGCCATAACGGTCAAGTTTTTAATATGAGACTGAAAGCCAAGAGATATCACCTGAATGCCTTCAGATACAGCCCATGCTTTTAGAGCATCTTGGTCCACTGAGATAATGGCTACCAAAGAAGAATTAAGGCTGTCACCTAATAATAGAAACATATCCAAGTCAGCAGTGGCGGGCAAGAGGGAGATGGAATGTTGGAGAACAATCTTTTCTTACCATAGACAAAGCACTGACTAACAAACTTGCATTTGGCATATACATTCTCAATTTTCTCTGGAGCTATGTACTCTCCCTGTGCTAACTTAAAGATGTTCTTCTTCCTGTACCATAAGACAGAATTTTCTAGTAAAAAATGCTAAAATTTTACGTGTCCAAAGCATAAGAAGCATGCTCCAAGAACTATTCATGTTGGAAATAAAGAGGTTTTGCATCTATTCTTACTATCAGCTCTCAAAAGTTTATATCCAGTGTTGATGTTTGTAGATTGATATGAATAGCGTGTTTATACAACTTCGAAACTCGGAGAGAGACAGACAGAAATGACAAAAATTACGAAAATTGGCGAATACAACTATTTTTACTTTAGGCTACGAGGTTCTTAATTCATTTCAAGGGGCTAAAGAGAACAGTGCTTCTGCAATTGTTTACAACTTCAAAAATTGTTGGATATAACACCGACAAAGAAGACTGGAAAATTCAACGAATCAATTCTGTTAAAGAAGTTTTATTGATGATTAAAATACTAAACACCAAGAGATGCCACAACTCTGAATTTTGTTTCTCCTACAGCCCTTAAGAGCTCAACCTATGACAACATCTCATGAAGTAAAAAATATCTGGGTCAAATGACAATACTTCCAGTGTCTATGATGAAATAAACCTTTAGAAAACATGTGATTCATCTCCTAAACAGATTCTTAATGAGAAGTTTGAGGATACATAATTAGAGGATGGCACTGGGACAGTTAGATATCACCTATCAATAATCTTTAGACGACCTCCAGTTAACCACATCCCTATATCTCCAGTATGAAGCCATCCATCATCATCTATAACTTCTTTCCTGTGTAATCAATTATTGTATCAGTGTTACTTGCTATCTGAACAATTGATTTCACAAAAAAGAAACAGTCAACAGGTAACATGACTACGTCTGCATTTCATCTTTGTAATATCCCTTGAAAACAATGGGACCCCTAACACAGATTTCACCACGAGTACATGGCCGATCCTCAGATGTGTAGTTCATCTCTGGGACGTCCACAAGCTTTATTTCTAGAAGTAAAGGTACAAGACGTCAGGAACAGGGATAAATAACAAAGTAAAGGAAAAAGCTAAAATCCAGATGTGCCAATTTGTAAATGGCTAAATGCTTATGACAGATATGTAATATGCAAGCCAATAACTCACCACAAGATGCATTTGGAGAGCCAACATGACCAGAGAGGTTGTCACCCTCATCCACAGTACTTATAACACATGAGGTCTCAGTCATTCCATATCCTTCACTTACTCTCCCACCAAAGCAGCTACAAGCAACAACATATTCTTTGGATGAGAGAAGCTTACAACCTCTTGGTAGGAAGTGTACACGCTAACATTGATAAACTTACATTTTCAAGAAGTCCATGACATCAGGAGACAAGGGAGAAGCACCTGAAGCCATAAAACGAACTCGTCCTCCAAGTTTTTCCCTTATCTTGTTGAATACCAGTCTGTCCCACATGGGGGACGGATTCTTACCTGAAATAATGACGTCCATTCATTCCATGAATGTAAGACCTCAATATGAAAGATTTTTAATTAAAAAGCACAGGACAATTACATGCTAAAGTATTTGAGTTTAAACAGTCAATTTTAAACATAGGACAATTACAGTGAAAAAGCAAAGGAAATTTACGCTAAATTATGAAAAGTTAACAAAGAAAAATCTCATGCTACAATGTGATAGAGCTCTTTTTGAAGCACTTCATTACCACTCAACAATGCTTGTTTCTTAGCATTGTAGGCAGCATTGAACAATTTCTCTCTTAGTGTACCAGAAGTTTTTACAGCATTTGTGATCCTGCAGAACCAAAGTAAAAAACCTAGTTAACCAATGGATACTATTAGCAACCAAATAAAGAATTTTACTCAATGGACAGTGTTGTCACCCAGCATATATTCTATTATACAGCCGAGGAACACTGCAGAATATAGTTGGTCTTAGAGCTGCCATGTCATCCATCAGTTTCATATTATCCTGCACACGTGTTAAAGAACCATGGAAGGCCTGTCAGCAAGAATTAAAATCAAAATACTTTCAGACCTACAAAGCAAATATATGCAAAAAAGGTCAAATTTCTGCATCACGTAAATGGATGAACTATTTAACAGAGTTATAGCAATTTCTTGTGTTTAAAAAGTATCTTGCTTAATTCCGTCAGATAAGGTAACTATTATCGACAAGATTGATGATGTAAGACAGTCTAAAAAACAAAAGCACTAAAAGGTACCAATTAACAAACCAGTATAATCATGAAAATTTTGTAATTCAGTTATCCTACCAGCAATTTTTCAGAAATTTGGTTATAAAGCAAGAAAACTACTACTTTGTTGACCATCAAATTCATGTAATTCAACAGAAGAATTTAAGTCATTTGTCCTATTTAAAGGAAAAATATAATATTCTCAACAGTTTCAAGCTACAAGGAAAAAAACAGTTAGGGTCAATCACATACCCCTTGGTAAAATCCAACAGCAACTCCGAAATAAACTGCCATGACTTGGTTTGCTCGTTCATAGATATGAGCCAAAGGAAGATAGGATATGTAACTGGAATTAGCAGGAAATTCAGCAAAAACAAACCAGTGCAAAAGATAGAACTATGAATGGACCAAGAGGTAATAGCACTCACATGTCTGAGGGGTAGAATTTAGTGCCTAAAGATGCCCCAGCAACACTTGCAATGAAGTTCCCATGGGTCAATACTACTCCCTTGTATAAGTTTCAAAAATGAAAAAACTTCATTTAGATAACAATAGAGTTCAATCATTTATAGGAGAAGTCCATAGCTTCAAAATCACAGGATTAAGTAACACCTTTGGTGTTCCAGTTGTACCACTTGTATAACAAATTGTTGCAACATCATCAGGCTTGGGTGGACAAAAGGCCTGAAGGTTACTGCGGCCCTAAAAGCAAATCAGTCACATGAGGGAACCATTACATATCTAGATTATAAACAAAATCAAATACTCCTTTATTATCATTCAATACTCTTGAATTTGGCATGACAAAAATAGCAAAACACAGCACCGTACGTGCAGCTAATGTCAACCAAATCTAGCAATAGCAACATGAGTACGAACATAAAAACTTATTTCCACTGCTTTCACTTATTTTATACACGTGATGTGTCAACAATAATACAGAGAATCTATTGCTAATCTTTTCTTGCATTTCTGGGGAAAAAAAATTAATCAGAAGCAAAATGAACAAAACTAATCTCATTGGCAAAAGTTCATGATCTCCAGACACAACTATTTAAAAAAAAAAAAAATTGAACGATAGCTTCATGAGATAATCTGTTATGTAGCAACAACCTAAAATTTGTTATAGAAGGTAATTCACACATCAACATCACTGTTTCAAAGAAGCGAATATTCCAGAAAATTATGCAATTACAGAAACACTTGCAGCATAAATCACAAAGCAAATTTACACCAAAGAGTACATGCTCTCACTTTTCTTTTCATTATCATGGACAACGTGTAACATGAAATCCAAATGAGAGGTCTAATTATATTAATATGCTCTTCTAGAGCATCAAATTGATGTTGCTACAAGCTCGTAATGGCACAAGGATAGAGAAGGATATCTAGTCACCTGACTCAGTAATTTTGAATATGCTAGAATCTGAACCCCGGCTGTTGATGGCAGTGATGGCATTTGATCAGCTATCCCTCCAACCACCTGTACAATATGGAAATCAAATGAACATCCTCTTGAAAAAATTGGGGAATCAAGGAGAGGTACTCTCACAGATTCGGTTAACAAAGGGCAGATGTTTTTTCATACCACAATTAGACGAACAGTTGGAATCTCAGATAAGCAGCTCAGCAACTGCAAATTCCAAAGTTAAATTATCAATCATTTAAAAAAGAGAACTTTCAATCAGAAAAAATTATATAAATGGTATAATCAATGAAAACTAAATTGAAAACTAAAAAACTATTGATTGATGAAGCATTAAACTGTAACATGGCTTGATAAGAGTATGATGGTTTGGAGCTCATAAGGAAAATTTGTGATTGTAAGTATAGAAAGGGTATTATGGACAATGAAAATATTTATATGGTTTCATAAGAGTATGGTGATGTATATGGTAGGGATGCACAAACTTTTTGCACAAACTCTTGTATACAAACTTATGTGGCACAACAATCTTGGTTGCCCCTTGATACACATTATTTACGTTTGGTTATTGCATTGATTTTGTGTTTTATTTAACAAATGATATTATGTCATGTCAGTTTGTACACAAGAGTTTGTACAAAAAGTTTATATCTCGAGCACCACTTAGAGATGATTATTCACATGCAAGAAGAATGCCATCTAGGTTTTAACACTGAAACAACTAAAAGGGATAATGAAGGGAAAGTTGAGATAATTTGCTGCAACAGTTAAAGAAACAGTATAGTTATATAAAAGAGAAACCTAGAATTTTCTTATAATTTTCATATCACAATAACTGTTATTAGTGAGAACTGAAAAAGGATCTCATTAAATTCCTGCAATTAAGAATACTGTAAGGTTATCCATTAAGGCTATTTATCCCAAAGCTTAACATGACATTCTTCATAGCAGAGGAATCCCAATAATTGCACAAATTGGACTTACAGAATTCAGTGTTTGAGGCACACAAAATATGGCTTGTATGAAAGCATGATTTACTATGTACTTGACTGCATCTGGACCTGCAGATGAACAAATTCCAACTTAAACGACAGAAAAAGAAGCTAGGCCAGGCAAGAAATCAACTAAAGCTCTATGTTTAACCTGTCACTGACCCAGAGTGTCATAAAGAGGAACAGATATGTAAGAATATGCAGAGCACGCATGATCAACAATCAGCCACTCTGGTCTATTGATAAAATATAATCCAATGGCTGATTCCTGTTTCAACAAAGAAAACATAATAAGATGTTAAGTGAAAAATGATTAGGGAACTTCAACTGGAGATATAATATAGCATGCTAAAACTATTGTAAACAAAAACAGTTACAAGAGCCAGTTATCACCAATACACTAAAACATATTGTCATTATTTCGATATTCACCTTTGGTATTCCATTAAAAATTAGGCCAGAACCTAATTCTGTCCGAGCAGTACCAGCTTCTCCATATGTCATCCATTTGTACCTGAAAGAAAAAAAAAAACACAAATCAATGAAAGAAATTCAACAATTGCAATGCTTCAGTTATAGATAAAAGAATGCTTACTCTCCAACCGTTCCATCAACACGGATGCGTGTACCCAGATATTTGTAATCTCGAAAAGTATCAACTGAGCGCCTAGATTTACAAAGTTGAAGGAAAACCAATAAGCACACTTCTAAGTACTGGCTGAAACTTATGTAAAATTGGGCAAGTTAAATGAAGGATGCTCACACAAAATTGTCATGCATAGTACCAATTTCAGGATGATCAGGGAATCTACTAATGAGCTTCAATGGTGAGCGAGCAGATCTGAAAAAAAAAATTAGAAAACAACAAAAGACAAACAAAAATTAGAAAATCATAACAACATTGTGGGCACAGAGAAATTTCAATGACAGTGGTAATGGCCCACCTGTATACATTCCACTTCCCTGTATGCAGTTTCTCTGGAAGCACAACACTGTACCCGTGCTCTGCTCAAAGTCAAAAGCAGAAATGAAAATATTTTTTAACATATACATGCATGCAAAATATGAAATAAGTTGAAGTAAATATGCACATTGGCATCACTGACTGTTTAAATTCCATTCTCAAGTGACTCTTGGGACCTATGAAATCACACAAATGTAAATATCAAACTTTCTCTGAGCTCATTAGGCAAAAGTAAATAAAAAGTTGAAGGGTTAGAAATAAGGATAGGAATCGTTGCTTTCATTCTAAAGAACAAAATTCGTGTGACCTCGCAACACAAAAAAGCACAAAGTTATAGTAACAGAAAATTGCAAAAATTAAACTATCATTTTTTGTTTCTTTTCTGGAATTATGAAATGTATTGAGAAAAAGAAAAATAATTGCAGCTAGTGCGGAGACATGATGATTGAAACTACAAATCCAATACTAACATAACGATTGGAGCAGATAGAAACAGTTCACTATGTGCAATAAGTCCCTAAATTTATATGAAACACCAAGAGTCGGCCATCTAAAGCAAGTCACATCTTTTCACGAGATGGCTGATCAAAGAAAAAAAAAATGAAAAAGCAAAAAACAAAACGAAAACAATAAAGAAGGCATCTGGAAACGCTTTTCAACAACTATTTGCATCAGCTACGGTAAGCGATTAGATCACAAAAGAAAAAACAAAATAATTTCAAATTGACACAACTACATACACACTCACGGAATTTAAGCTTGTATTTAAGCTTCTATACGTATAAAGACAGTATACCGTATGCGAACTCTCCGGCGGTGGGCTTTTGACTGAGCTGAGAAGAAGAATAATCAGCGGCTATAAAGTGGCCGTGAATGGCCTTTAACCGACGTTGAGCCGCCGTTGAATCCATAAATATTTCCTGTCCGTTTTTTCCACGAAGTTAGTAAGTTTCTGTTTGTTTCTCGGCAATATGCTTCTCCTTGGGCGAAGAAGATGAGGAAAAAAGAGAAATAATAGAAGGCACACAATGCAAGGAAGATGATGAGCTCAGGCGGTTGAGATAAAAGCGTTGTTATTGGGACATTGAGACACAGAAAGAGATATACTAAAGGAAATGCATAGTATAAAATATTTATTTTAAGATTCAGTATCCCATATCTGATAACATTTTTGTCCAGACATATGATTTTGTTATAAAATCCATTCATTCATCGTTGCAGTCATTTTTTCTTTTTTTCTTTTTTTTTTGTTTTCCAATTATTGGGAATTTTCGACGGTTAAGTTTGAATATACAAAGTCTAATCCATTTATGTTAGGTTGGTGGCTTTGATTTTTATGAATTTGAATTATTTATTTATAAAATTTGATTGCAAAAGTCTGTATTCAAATTAACATGAAAAATATTATAAATAGGTTTCATGTAAAAAATCATAAGAATAGACAATAAGTTAAATAATTTAATTTTGTATAGTCATAAAATTAATATACAAAATATAATGTAATAAAATGTACGTGTTACTATTATTAAATGCACGACACTTTGTAATATTAACTTTTAATCGTCAGTTCACTTTATATTTTAATTTTATAAATTTAATAATGTTATAAATATATAATTAATATTTTGTAATGTGTCATGCCGTTTCCCATATTTGTTAGGATATTAATTTTTTATTTATTTATTTATCGTTTGTAAATGCTTGAATTTACGTCCTTTTCTTTTTCTTTTTTTTTTCTTATTTCCTTCCTGTATTGTCCTTACTCCTTATTGGATTGCGTGGTCGATACACATTGCTTCGACTCCATAGGTTTCGAAGGTGACGTGTCATTTTATAATCCTAATTGCCTAAGCATTGGGAAATTGTACCTGTTTGATAATAGACTTTTCACAGGCAAAATAATATCCCCCTCTTTATCCAAATCCGCCCAGTTGGAGCATGGAAATGATGCTATTTATTTATAAATTCTTTTTAAAATTTATAATTTTAAAGTTGATGAGTACGCTTTAACAAAGTCAAAACAAACAACATCTTAATAAATGTTCAAAGATTCCTTCAGTCTGCGGTCAAGGAAAGCAAATAACATTTTATACAAATTTATTAATATAAATTAATGTAAAAATAATAATATTGTTATTATTATTAAATATTTTATATCTTTTAAGAATGAGAAAAAAGTTTTATCATATATATCATATAATCAAATTTTTGTTCTATTCTTAAAAGTTTTAACAGTCGTTAATGTCTAATAATGTAAAGGACTTTTTTCTTAAATATAATTAAAATACGTTTTTATTTATTATTTGTAAAAGTTGAACGACCTAATTGATTAATAGGCCCATTGCGTGTACTGCCACAGACGGTGAAGACATTGACTTTTAATTTGTATCTTTTTTTCTTGTACGATAACTTTGCATTCTGAGAAAGGCAAGGTACGAACATTTAACGGCTGCCACTATAAAAAGCAAATTCTTTTTTGAAAAATTCTTAAAAGCAGTAGGCCACCGTGATGAAATTTTCTTCTTGATTATGTAATAAAAAATTGCAGTCACACGATGATGGATAAGAATGGATGGTTAATCTAAAATTTTTTCCTTATGATTTTTAATTCTTTTATTATAATTATAATTTTTTTTTTAATTTCTTAATTGAGGATTATATCACAAAAAAACTAAGAATGAATAGTTAGAAAAAGTTAGAGATGCTTACGTTCTTGTCTGCCAATAAACCTACCCAAAAGTGAGAATAAGTCCAAAATCATTTAATTTAATTTACAATTAAACCTCGTGAATCTGTGAAAGGCATTCAATAATTTAACGGGAAGCAAATCAACTAGGGAGTTGATCCCCAACTATCTACCACATTTTGGTCGTTCCTTGTCGTGAAAATGGAAATGGACGTGTTCTTTCGTTGACACGTCAAAAATGTCCTACTCAATTTTCCAATATCTACGCTGCGTTTAAACTCAAGCAAATTTTCGCCGTTACATTCATACAATACAATAATAAATATAATTATTAAATTATAAAATACTTTGATTTTAACTTTTAAATTTAAATTTCAACTATTGAATTATATTTTTAATAACTGAAAAATGTTCTCTTAAATTAAAATTTTGAAAAAATATTAACCATTAACTTTGCCTCAAGCGTCAAAACCTCTTTCCGCTCCCCTGCCATGCTAAGATGCATTAACATGATTGGTACAACTAACATTATAATTCTTTGCTCCGCCTATTACAATTCCTAATTTTTTTTAATCACATTTTCTGAATTTTTCATATATAATCCTTGAGAAAAAGTCACAAACAAAAAGAATTAAAGCTGCCCTGCCAAAGATAAGTAGCATGTACCATACAACTAAATGCAAAAAGGATTAAATCTGCACTGAAAAGATAAGCAGCATACAGCATACAACTACGTACACCATACGCTATCCTCATTTAACCTATCCTATCACTCCTTAAAAATGCATTTCAGAAACCATTTTATTATTTTCAAGAATCAAGAACAAAACCATTCTAATAGAATCACCATCCAATAAATCATAACAGATAATCTTGCTCTTATCAATAACATGATTGGTCAATTTCAGGAAAAAAAAATGAATGCATTAATTTTTATTGGATAGACATACAAATGACAGTACACTCATCGCACTTTAAGACATCATTTGCCAAGTAAACATTTGCTGAGACTGCACAATAACTAATGGGAACATTATAGCAATAGACAAATTTGTCGTTCGGTTTGGTCATGGATCCCCAAAGTTCATATACAGAAAGATCTGTACCAGTAAAAGTGACACAGCCAGTTCATTTCAGTTCAGAAAGAGAAACAAAAGCACATCCTGTAGCCTGTCTAGTTAGTGGCTGACTCTCCATCAATACATCTTACTATTTGTTTAAACATATCCTGATTTGTTAAAACAGATATATATAAGTATATACTCGGGAACCAACTGTTTATCACGTGTAACATCTGCATTCGATTAACTATAGTTACATTTCTGTGATCATATCAAAAGAGCTCCATCAATTGCTGCGAAACATCTGCATCAAACATTCACAAAATCATTAAAGGAATTAGCAATGATGGAACCAAATAAAACTTTTAAGAGAAATGGAATTCAAATCAACTAATGCAAGCACAACAAATAATTGATGACAAAATTGTAAGTGATAGTAAAAAGTATAACGCTAACCGAAAGAAAAAAAACAGAAGGGGTTTATAAACCCTGTTCTGTGTGAAATACTGTTTTACTTTGGAAAGAAAACCTCAACTGTAATAAAATTTTTACCAACATAAGAGTCAAAATATGACCACAATTAAGATGAAATTCGAGAAGTAGGTCGGTTTCAGTTCTTAATTTCACATAAATGTTTTAAAAGCTAATTAACCCACTTATCATAGTTATTGAAAGTTGAACTTCAGAAGACATTAAAGATCATTTCAAGTCATATATATAACACAGTGAACAGAATACCTTGAAGAATAGCTGGTGTCGTCTGGAACTCATGCCAGATATTCTGATTAGAAGCAAGATTCCAATTTAAAAATTTGGCAGCAAGGTAAGCAGCTCCAGCAGCAATATGATGAGGTTTAAACTGAAGCCACAACGAACTCCGAAGCCTACAAAACAAAGCAGAGACCTTCAACAGAAACCCATAAAACTAGAATTTTCCAAACCAGCCAGATAATTGTAAGGAATAGTCAAACCATCCGGTAAACACTAATATGAGCAGGTCTTCTATAGCTTAGCACATATTGCCACAATGACAAAAACCCACATTGCTACAAGAGCACAAGTGAGAAAAGTACAAGAATGAATCAAGAATCTATAAAACAAGAAAATCAAGCACTGGTTCAAATAAAAAAGTCACTATTTCTTACCAACTAAAAAGCACCAATCCAGGTAGAAAAATTTCCAAGAATCTCTGCAGTAGTGCTGATATGGTACCATAACTATAGCAAACATGTTATACTCATCTACTGAACACATCGACTCCCAGACCCAATTTCTGCTGCAGGGGCTTTTAACTCCAGAAATATATGCAGTAAAATAACAAAACAAACAGAAAATCTAGGCACATTGCCCACAAAATGTGTCTCCTCTGCTCAATTGGACAGGCTTGTCGACATGCATGCTTTGATGCTCCTGTAGCATGCATGTTACACAAATCCTCAACTGTAGGCTGTGTTGCAGACATGATGTAAGGCTACACAGGATTCAACAAATATGTATCTTTTCTTCTTATATATATTTAACCAATGGTTGTTAACACTGTCAATCCATGGCTTGATTAACTCAGAATATGGCAACGGTAAACATAGCACGCATTCAGAAACAATGCATCACCCTATAGTGATTACAAGTCATTAGAATCTCAAATTGACAACATATGGACGACAAATAAAACAACAGGATTTTCACAGCCATAGAGGAGAACTCAAGGGAAATATCACAATTAGGTAAAGCATGTGTTCAAAAATTTCATCCAAAAAAGATGCTTACACTTCAGACCATGGAGACAATCTTTTGAGGGGGGAAATGTAACAAATTCAAATATTTACAACATTCCCTTACTAACTTGGCCCCATAAAGTTCTCCTGTCAATTTGACTTTGCAAGTAATTGTTAGAATGTGCCCCAGAAAAGGCTTTTTTAAATTAAAAATAGCATGTGACTTCTATTTGCTTGGGCATATCCAGCTAATGGATTAAAAGACTTTTTAAAGCATAAATGACACAACTGTCTATTCTTGTCGAGTTAATCCAAGAAAAAATATGTTGTCCAGTAACAGTGAAATACGGCTACCCAAGGGGACAGGCCAGCACTATGTAGTTTTCCTTACAGCAACAACAATAGTAATATCAACTGACAATCCAAATGCCAACAATTGCTGTGGGCAATTTGCAAGCATGACCTATATTGAATCACACCATGCCCAACTTTATCAGCAATTTCTTAGCATGAGGAAAAGACAACTCATCTGTGCACCTCAGGAGTTGTCTCACCAATATTGGAGTAAAGCAATGAAATAGGGATATGTTATATATATTCTTTCTAATATATAACATACTATCACTGATTTTCTCATATGACAATAAAACTTGTAAGCTATGACATAGTAAAATATCTTTTCAAGAAATCAAAACATTAAAATTCGTGTTCTGACTTTCTGAAAACAAGTTGAGTCATGCAGTTTTAATTGTTTCCTGATTGAACCATATCATTAGTGAATGACTAAGTGACAGAAGGATAGACAAATGAGAATCAAAATTATGTCCAAAATAAAGGTCATTACTAGGTATCATCCAATGACTTTGCTGAGAGCATATTACAGTTGAAGCATAGCTATGTGACTGAATCAGAAGCTCCAAGTAAGTTCAGCTTAGGATAAGATACGACATAACATTTAACACTATCTACAATTTAAGAATGACTTTTCAGAAAAAGTGTCCAGATCTAGATAGCCAAGCAGAAAGAGAGGAAACTCCAAATAACCAAAAAGAAACCAATCCAAGGAATGAAAATATGCTAAAATGAAATGAAAACCACTTCGAACATCCAAAATGGAACGCTTGCTACATGTTAACAAAAGATTAGCTATTACTAGACCTATTACACTACAAACCTAATTAACTTGCTTCACTATTCATGACCTTTCCTTATATTCCCTAAAAGAGGAAAGAAAAGGGAGTAGAAAGCTCAGGAAAATCAAATTGAATCTAAACCTAAACATGAGACATTTCCCTCATTTAGTCTTTTGCACACAAATAACGTCCTCTATTTAGAAATGTGTATCATGACTTCTAAGATATCTGGAAGTAACAATATTTCCTTGGCATCTAAATACACAAAAGAAAGTTAGAAAATAGTCCACAAATAGCATCTCAACTGAGTTATGTAATAAAGTACAAGAAAGACAAAGGTTAATTTTGAGTTCCATGCCAAGGTAAATGATACTAGTTTCAAAAAGCTGGACCTGTTTTAATCAATTCAAGCCCTACAAGGAACTATTGGCAATTTGCCACCAATCAAAAACGTGAATTTATTTATTACTACTAGCAACTTGCCAATAGCAGGGCTGAAAATAATCAAATAACTCTCAATGGCACCTAAACATTATGTATCATTGCATGTTTAACTAAGAATAGGAAATATTTTGCAGAGGTTTCGATTTTTCAATGCTATTTCAGATAAATTAAAATGCAAGAAAGATGGAAATACAGATACAAATAGGTCAGGAGAGGGGAATGGTGAAAGAAGTAATGCAAACTTCCTATTGTATTTCTAGAGATATTTTTTCATTCCAGAAAATGTTATGAACATTATAAATGTTCTCTTTCCTTCTAAAAGGGCCAGTTTATTCTAGTGATTCTTTTATTTCCCCTTCAAGAATGTCATATTCTTTGTCGCTTTATTTCTACAAGACTATTGTTCTTTTATCTATACACAAAGTACATAGGTAAAAGAACAACATTAATTATCAAGCTAAATTGTAAACAGGAGTAAGTGTTGAGTTGAAAAAAATAATGATAATGAAAAAATTCAAGGAAAACATGATGACTTTTCATCTTTATAAAAAATGAAATTATGTTAAAATACCCACATTCGAAAAAAATTTGAATGCCAAAATATCAAATAGTTTAAAAGTAATTAAATCGCAACTCCTTTTTTTATATATAAAAAAAAAAAAAAAAAGACAGAGTGAACCATTATACAACAATGGGAAAGTGATACCACATATGACATCATGATCCCTGTTAAGTAAATGGTTTTCCTCCATATCTGTGAGGATGCACGCATGATGACAAGCAGCCAGATTTCACAAACTCAATGTTGGGACAAGCAGTCAAGTTTAAAATAAAATCAGAAAGCTGGCTTTGGAGGTTCTGCTGTTATCTTTAATAGCCAATGACCAAACTAATGGGGTATGCACAGTAAACTGATCCACAATAAATCAGCTGGTTAGCTTCAGATGTAAAAACAAAACTTTCCATGAACAGCATTTCAATCCGTCAGCAAACAGTATCATACAGGCGAGCACGCTAATCTTGTGTAGACCCTGCAATATTATGCCATGTCAAAAGAATCAATATCCCATACCACAGTAACCACGCACAGTAGCTGCTCTGAAGAAGAAAATTATTGACAAACCAACAAGTGAACAACAGCTTCTCCTCCAAGAACTTAACTACCTCAGAACCTCAATTGGCTAATAGGTTGAGATCTGAACACCCACTACGCAAAACCTATAAAAGAGATATGCAATCAACATGTACGACCACTTCCTTGGTCCTAAATTAGGTTCCTAGTGGAAATACTCCAGCAAATAGAAAATATTCCAACCAAAACTGGTACCTGAAGAGGAAGTAGGATCAGAATTACCGTATAAAAGGGTAAGTCAAACCGTTGTGTACAGCATCAAAGTGAAGTTCAACATTAATAGTTCATTTCATCTATGAAACTAATCGGTGTAATCATTAAAAATACATTGCACCTGCAAGAAAATATCCTATAATAATATAATAACTACAATCAAAACAAGGAAAGTAATGAACTTACCCTTCACTGACCAAGTTTAATGCCAGATTGACCAAAACAGTTTGTGAAAGACCTAATTTGTTGAGAATGGATGTAAGGGGACCATATGGATGCTGCACATTAAGTTCAAAATTCAAAGTAGTCAGGATCATTTGCTCAGCCTCGATCACCCGTTCCCGATATCGCTCAAACCAGTCCTGTTTAATACACAAATCATTGCATGTCAACAAAACAAGAAGTTAAGTTTTCAATTTTAATTTCTTAAGCTATCATATTTCAAGCATATTCATATTGAACAACAAAATAAAATTTTATATGAAGTTTAGACACATTTTGAGAGGAAGCTTAGACATCTAGGTTCTTCGTTATTAGTAAACTAAAACAGTGAGAGTTATGAAACACTTACAACAGGAAGCAGATATGACAAGAGACTAATATCCTGCTTATGATAAAGTTCAGAAGATGCTCTCAGTACATCATTCAAGGGGCGAGGTGTCTCCTCAGACTTGGCAGCAAGAAAGAGAGCAGCAGTGGCAATTAACTGCAACAGAGCCATATTGGTTAGAACATACAGAGAGAGTGTAGAAGCAATAGCAAGGGGAATAAGGTTTCTTGGAAAGAAGCCTCCAAGAAATGATAGAAAATAAACTCAAGCTTCTCAATAGTGAAAGTGTTAACTCACAAATCTATCATGGCAAGCATGTGATCGTCGCACAAAAAATCGATGGCACAGAACCATGGCAGTGCCAATAGTTGTTTGTGGCCTGCAAAACACGCGACTCCATATGTCAATTAGCATGAGAAGAAAATTTTAAACATTGCCAGATTTAAAAAGCCAAGCCATGCATTAAGGATGAGGTGCTTACAATTCAAGCCGTAGTCCAAGATTTTGAATAAATGCACAGTATGAATATCGCAAATGTGTTTCGCGTAGTACATCAATACCATCTTTTCTCGAGGGAGAGAATCTATCAATCTCATCCCGTGACATAAACAATGGTTCATCATCCTCCAATTTTGAACGATCACGTTTACAGTTTGTAGACGTAGAGGCCTCAGCATTGGATCTTGAAGCAGGCAGTACTGGATTGTTGTCGGTTGATGAAACATCAGTCTCGTATTCTTTGGGTTGTTGCCAATAGTTCCTTGTGGTGTCTCCCCACGAAGAAGCTGAAAATTTTCTCCTCTTGAAAGATGGAGCACTGTTGGGTTGAAAATAACTAGGATTATTATAGTCCTCCCTAAATTTCCCCAGATAGTCATGGAAATTGTTATAATTTCGAACATGATTATTATTCCAGTTTCGGCTCCAATTACAGTTATCACTGATGTTGTCCCTATTGAAAGAAGACCAATGCCTGTCAGAGTAGGCACCTCCTTGTTGATGGTAATTCCGTGCAAAAGACATTATATCTATTCAAAATTTAAACAAAAAAGGGTCAAAAATAGAATTAATAATAAAGTAATACTAAGATTAAAATAGCTGTTTTCACGTAACAATGACAGAAAAAATTATAACTATTGCGAAGATTAAAGTAGCCGTTTTCCCATAGCAATCTGAGATGCCTAAAGAATGTTTTTTTTTGTTGTTGTTGTTGTTAATATTCTGACATGAAGTGAAAATAATTAACAATTTAACAAAAACAATAAATTGCCCATTATTAAGCCAATCTCCAACGCCTAATATTAATATTTCTTCTAATCAATAAAATCTCTAGTCAAACCATCTCCGATCGATAATTTCCCAAAAATACAGCTTAATTAATCATAATAAACTACCTTTTTTTTTTTCGGCAAAAGGAATGCTAAAATCAAATTCAGTAATCTGATCCGAACACAACCAACGCTCACGCAGCAAATATATAACGCCAAAACTTAAGAAACAATCATTGGCAAATACAAAAATTAAACGAAATCTAAAACCTGATCCAAACATTTGCATCAACTAATTTAGCATAAACATTCAGATTTATGCAACAACATGATTCAAATATATAAAATTTACCTGATTAACGGAGAAGGAGACGAAGAAAAACTCCGTTGTTGAAACAGAGGAGAGGTTGGGGGTTTGCAATAAAAAGAGGTGAAAGCGTAAGCCGTAAAAGGAGTCAAAGTAAAGATAGAATCAAAGGGATAAGATATATAAGTATCTATTTAAACAATCAACTTTAATTATTGCGACGATAATCCAAATATTCGGTGCGGTGGTTTCCTTCAGTCTTTTTCTTTTTCTTTTTGAGTTGGAGGTAGGCTGTCGAATTGGGTAAGTTACGCTAGGGGTTAGGTTTTGTCTAGGAATGGAAGGTAAGCTAGACTTTCGCTTGAAAATTTTTCTATGGTGCGCGGTTGTGGGCGCTACGCACCTCAACGTCAAATCAACTTAGACTTTCGGGTTCGGGTTTGGGTTCGATTACCCTTATTATGTGGCCCAACGATTAATGGGGCTATTAGTTATAAGGCATTGGTTTCTGGTTCATTGTGACTTGTTGATGGGTCCAAGTCAAACATTGCAATAAACATTTTGAGTCTTGTTTATAATGTAACGGTATAGTCACATGGAAACTATCGATATGATATATTTATTCTTTAAAACAATTAGAGAAATTTTATACATCAAAAAAATAAATAAAATTCAGTTTATTTTTAAAATTCTAATTGAATATATCTATTTCTATATGTTTGAATTTAGTTTTTCAGTCAAAAGTTTTAGTTTAATTTTATTCATATATAGTAATTATCAACATCTTGGGGTTGAGTTAGAATCAAATAAATTAAAAACATGTTAATGGCAAAAACTATATTATTTAAAGACTTCAAAACGTAGAACAAACAATTACATGCTACTACCATTGACGATGCTCCTTGAATTTTTTTCTTTAAAATTGACATATAAATTATAATTATATCTATTAATAATCATCTTGTTGTATGTCCTACTAATGATCTCAATGTTTAACATTTTTTAATTCTAAATGGGAAGTTTAAAAATTCAACCCCGAATATAATTTTGCAACTTAAATAAATACCTTGTAATATAGAAAAGTGTGGTATGTCCATAATTAATATACAAAATTTTATATTTTTTAAATATGAATAAAAAAAAAATTCTATAGAAAAATGAAACAAATAATTTAATATACAGTATTTATTCATATTAAAACACAAACTCTATTGTGACGCAATAGGGTCTCATTAATTTACACTTTCAAATTTTTTCACCATATGTTATAAGTTATAACTATATGATTGTGTTTTATAACATGTATCTTCTAGTATAAATATGTTTAAAAACCATTTTTTCCCTTGAGACAATGGATTTTTGAAAGGCTTGCTAATGACTCTAGTTCCTCTTCTTTGCCTTGTCTTAAAGCTTAAACTTAAACTCTCTCTTGTCAATTTCCCAATGCCCCGTGACCGCGATATTTTTGCTCCTATTGGGTAAGTACCTTTCAGAATGCCTCGAAAAGCTTCATTGATGTTTCTAATTCTCGATTCCATTTACAGGTTTGCCTTGCTTCATGCAGATACAGGCTACTCAATTTGATGAAACCTAAGGAGGAACTTGTCATACAGGTGGCATTGTTAAATTGGATCATCAATCACCATTAATAATTTAATATATCGTTAAACCGTGTTTTGGGAAACCAAAATGATCCTACCATCTTAGTTCTTTGCTTCTCTCTCGCGTGATATTCCATTACACTTTTCCTTCCTACGTATCCATGAGATTATTAGAAATACAGCAAGAAAAGAAACGAAAATTAACAAAACTCAGCACCCGCAAAAGAAAAAACTAAAAATTGCCTCATGTTCTCTCTCTCTTTTCTAACCATTCCACTTACTTATATTTTATTGCTTATTACTGCGTACCATTATTAACATTACTTACTCCGCAAAACCAAAGCAGCTATCCTTTTCCTTCAACCGCTTCTTAAAAGCCCAACAAACTCCTTCGTAATTTAACCAGAACTTCAGTTTTTCCTAAAAGAATAGTCAATAAGTGAAAGTAGGAAGAAATCAAGAAAATTATAAAAAATAATGGAAAAAAAAAGAAGAAATAAAAACGCATGAAAAAAAAAGTGAAACTCATATAACTTACTGATGCTAAGATAGATTTGTTTTTATTATTGAGTACATGGCATGCTTTGATATGAAGGGAGGAAAGGAAATTGCTAAAATAAAAATAATTATATTTTAGGTTGGATTTTGGATTTGATATTAGGAAAAATTAGAAAATTATTAAATTTACAGTTCTTGCAAGAAACTATTTTTGAATTTTTTATTTTTTAATTGAGGTAGAAAAAGAAGGATTAAAGAGTGAATAGAGAGAGACAAGAAAGAATTTGTTGTCTATCAAGATTTACTAATGGCGCGTGTTAATAAATATTTAATAATAAAGAAAAAAACATCATAATGTTTTTAAAATGATATTTAAAATTTTTTTATTTATAATTAAATTTAAAAATATTGTATTTATTTCAAAATTAAATTTTATAAATATGCAATCAAATGTGTGTTTTTATTTTTTTTTTTACAAATAAAATGATATATTTTTTATAAAAATCACTATAAATATTGTGTATCAGTAATATTAAATCTATAAAATTTATTTATAAAATACTTTTTATTTAGGTATAAGTGTACTCTTTCTTTTCTGTCTCTCTCTCTGTCTTTAAATATTATTACTCATTTCTAAATCCAAGCCGCGAATTTTTAATGCATTGTACAAGTAAGGGAGAATGCATAGGTCGTACAATCTGAGAATCCAGTTGCATGGAACTGAGTTCATTACAAGCCTACCGTAAATAAATTGGGTGCTGTCTGTTTCAGAATTACAATCGGCGTAATTTACGAATTATCAACTGGGAAACCTCTAAAGCTGTAAAGCAGCTCTTTTCTCTTTTCCATTTTATTTTTTTCGTTTTTTGTGGTCCAAATATAACTGATAGTGAACCTATCACAAATAATTTAATCCACAAATTTTTTTATTACAGCTATATAGGCTAAAAACACAGATGTATAACAGTTTAAAAAAAATGGGGGAGAATGAAAGATAACTATATTTTTAGGAAATTATAGATCTCTTTCTTTCTTTCTTTCTTTTTTTTCAAATATTCTTAAAATTTAAAGTTAATAATAAATACTTTACAATCTCATTTTGTTAGTTAATTTATCTTTTTTATATCATAATTATTATTATATTTTTAATTTTTATAAAAATATATTATAAACTCTATGTCATTAATTTTAAAATTTTAAAAATATTTGTTATAAAAAAATAAAAATATTTATAATTTTTTTGAAACTATAAAAAATATTTGTCATTTCTCCCAAAAATTACGAAAATCTGGTTAAATAATTAATATGCTTTAGACTGAACTATACAATACAACTGCGGTACACAATAATTACAGTCCTCTTTCTGCATGCAACCTAAATTAATTAATTGCAAATGCTTATTTATTTATTTACTTTTAAAAAAAGATACCTTAGTATATTAATCTTAACCCTTTGTAACCCATGATCCAACCCCACATTTCACGTTTAAAGCACGTGACATCTAACTCCATGGAATCACAATTCAACTGTTACAACACTCATAGAGCGCAGTGAGAGAAAGAAACGTTTCAAGTTTCCACGTGACTCAGATAGATCCACCGTTTCGATCAGATGCTTCACTAATAGAAAGATGAAATTTTCTCCTACCTCTATTATATGTAATGGTCAAATTTTTTAAAAAAATTATTCTCATATATGCATTCTTCGAATCGAAATTAAGTAAAAATCTTGATATTAGCAAAATTTGAATCACAAATTCAAAAGTTCTGTCATTTAAGTGAGTTAATACTTATATCTCTAGAGAGAGAAAGAGAAAGAGACGAATAAATTAATTTAATAAAAAAATTTATTTTAAATTTTATTTATTAAATTATATAAATTTAATAATTTAAAATATATTTTTAAATTTAATTAAAAATTTTAAGCCGGAAATTTGCTCTATAGTATAGTAGATTCGAGCAGAATTTTTTAATTAGGTTATTATCACTTACTTTTTTTTGAGATTCGATAATATTTTACTTAAATAAAAAAATATAAAAATAAACATTTATCTCTCCTTTTTATTAAAAATATGGTTTATAATTATTTTTATATTGTTATATATAACAATAATGAAGTATAATAATTTATTTATCTTGTATGATTAAAATATATACATTTACTTCTAATTAGAAGTAAAAAATCAACTTTATATTTAATAATTAAAAATTTTAAACATTTCCATCATTGAAGATATAAAAAAATTATTTTTTATAAAACATCCAAATATATATTAATAATAAAATTAGATGAAAGGTAAAATAAAATTATTAAATATTTTATTAATTTTTTACTTATAATAGTTAATAAATTTATATTACAATAATAAAAAATAAAAAAAATAATTAAATTTAATTTTATTATTATATATAAAAGTATAAAATTAATTGTAAATAACATTTTTAAAAAGGAAACGAGATAATAATTATTTTGTATTCTTATTATTTAATAAAATATTGTCAAATATGAAAGAAGTTAATGATAATAACTCTTTTCTAATTTCTAGTCTAACATGAAGAATGGATACAAAATAAGAGGAAAAAATAATACTATAATCCAAATTTTTTTTACAGATTATTATATATAAATTAATATAATATAATAATATCAATTATTTTTAGTCTATGTTATTTTTTTATATAATTAACTTAATTTATATTTTTATTAATGAATAATAACATACAATATTAATTATATATAACTATAAGAATTTGTACACAAGTTGTAATGAATTTGTACAAAAAATTGTTGTCTCCCACCGCTAAAAATATTGATACTCGTTTAAATTACGCGTAAGGTTAATCTAACACTTCTATTCTCGACCATTAACGACCCCATTGCAAGAAATCAACCATCTCTTCCTTCGTCCTATTTGCTCCGAAGACCAATTTCTCACCTTCTCTTGATATCTCCGATTCACAATACCGGGATTTTGTCGACGATGTGGCAACGAAATGGGGCGAAGAAGAGACAAAGATTCATCAAGATCTCAAACTTTACCACCATCTCCATCTCACTCTTTCTCTTCCTCATCTTCTTCAGACTTCGAATTCACCATTTCCATCTCTCCCCGTAAGTCTTCCTCAACTCTTTGCCCAGCCGACGAACTCTTTTACAAGGGACAGCTCTTGCCTTTACATCTCTCGCCTCGAATCTCAATGGTCCGAACGCTATTGTTAGCATCTTCAAGTACTTCTTCCTCTTCTGACACAACCACTACCGCCTCACGTGATTCCACGGGAAGCGCTTCCAGCGACGATTCTAACTCGTCTTTCAGCAGTGACCTTGTGTTGCGAGCTGAGTGTGACGCGTCCAGGCCAATCTCGGTCACTGAGGATGATGAGTTCCTGAGGCTTAATGGAAATCAGAGTTTTCAACCGATCAAGAAAAGCAAGTATTTTACGTTGGCGAGATTCTCACCCGTGTTTAAAAAAGAATCCAGGAATAGTGAACAGGATAATGTGTCTGGTTCTTCGGTGAAAAGAGTGAGTGCTACAGCGAAAGAGGTTATAAGGAAGTACTTGAAGAAAGTAAAACCATTGTACGAGAAACTATCTCAGAAACAGCGTCAAAGGATGGGAGGATTCACTATGAATCCAAGCTGTGTTTCCCTTCCCTTGAAAACTGAGAGATCTGCCGGAGGCATTGAGGTTTCTGGTAAGAATACAAGGAAAGAAAATCCCACTGGATTTTCTCACTCTTTCTCGGGAAATTTAAGGTATCCAAGAAGGAAAAACTGCGTTTCAAGCTGTCCCTCTTCGATGCGGTCATCACCAAGTCGCTCTGGGATTCTTTCTCGAAGCGGAATTTCAGGTATGAATAGCGGCGAATGGGCTGGCGGCGGCATGTACTCCAACGATACGTCATCAATGGAGGAATTACAGAGCCCGATTCAAGGTGCAATTGCTCATTGCAAAAACTCCATGAACAAGAGCTTGGTTAGTAATGAAATCTGAAAATACGAACATTTTCCATATTTAACTCTCTGATAATAATCTAATTCCCTAAACTTCTAATCAAAACATCTGTTGACGTTTTCATTGGTCCTTATCTCTATGTTTTTACGACGTCGTGGGGATGGATCTTATAGACTCATGTGAGATGGTTAAAGGCTGCATGTGAAAGTTATCGTGTGATACTACTCCTACTCAGTTCTCAGTTGTATTTTATTCTCACTACTCTTAATTTTGTCATCATTAGTGTTGGTTTCAAATCTGTCAGTTCTGAAATATGCTGTTGTTAAGTTCCCTTTCCGTTTCATGACTGTACAATTTTAACTTCTTCTTTTTTCTTTTTTCTTTTTTTTTTTTTTTCACATTGCGCCCCGTTTTTGTCCATATCTCTTTTGTTCTACTTCTACAACGTAAAATGTAACAGAACAGGAGAGTTGTATCGACATTTGTGTTGTGCCCGATAATTTGGTTGTCTTGCCTTGTTAGCCCGACTTTTTCCATGTACTTTTTCACGTTCTCTCTCATATATGCTGGTGAAATTATACATTTCTATGGCATTTTATTTTTATTTTTTAAATTTTGATACAAAAACGTACAGAATGTGAGATTCTGACTCCTGATAATATTACAGAAAATTTATAATTTTCATTTCCAAATAAAATCATTGGTTTTGGTTCCTGGAATAATCCGTGTGCGAAAGAGTTATTGAAGTTTCGAGAGTCCAAAATTCTGATTGGATGGGACGGTGGTATTCATTAGTCCTTTGAAGTAGATGTGAAGTTTCTACATTTCGTTTTTCAAATTTAAATTCAATAACGCTCTCTCTATTCAACCATTATAGGCGATTAATTATTTAGATCTAAGTTGTGAGTTGCATTTATGATTTTCCATAATGCACATATATAAGTAATTGCATTTTTAGTGATTTATTATTTATTTTATCAAAATAAAGCAAACAACCCCTAGCATTCAATATTATACCATAGGCCGACACCAAAGATATGTAAATTTATCTAGAGTGCAAGTCTGTATTTTATAAAATATAAATAAATATTAAATTATTTAAATTATATAATATATATATTTTCATTATTATACGTAAAAGTTGAAATAAAATTACATAAATATTCACCGCCCAATCAGCTTTAACAAAAGGCAGCAACGCAACTGTAGTATTGATACTGAAAAATAATGATTTGTATGCTGCCCGTACATTTTTCCGTGAGGATTTGTCGGATTGTGAAACTTTCTGAACTGGGCTAACTTCAGAATTCAGAATGGATACGATGGTACGACTCATCATAGCCGATATGGATATCTTTTCAAATCTAATTGCGACTAAGGTGGTCCACGTTGTTGATAAGCAGTGCGTAATTTTACTTTATATGATTCGTGTAGTAATTTCCACTTTTCTTTTATAATTCTCCATTTTAAAAAAGTAATACTATAAATTTTAAATTGTATTCTAATTTTCATTTATTAAATAATAAAATTAATTAATTAATTATTTTAAAAATTATCAAACCCATCATTTTATTAATAAAAATTATGTTTTAAATTAAAACAGTTGTTTAAAATTTATTTTATTTAAATAAAAAAATGCAAAAATAAATATTTTAACACCACTTTTTTATAAAAATATTTTTACAATTATTTTATATTATATAATAATAAATTTATTATATTTATTTATTTATTATTGCTCTTTGAAATATATATTAATTATTATTATTATAAATAAAAATTAATTAAATATTTAGTATAAAATTAAATAATTTAAAAATTCATGATCCTAATAAGGAATTGTCATATTTTTTCAATTGTTCAATTCCATGTTCTAGTGGCATAGGTATTTTCAACAATTTTTCATCAAAAACACGAAGTTAAGAACTCATCATTGTTTCGTAATTATAGATATTTTAATAATAATAGTAATAATATATTAAAAATTAAAATAACTGTCGATATACATAATTCCAGTTACTGATTTCGTTTCTAGGGTCTGGATCTTAACCTCATGCTCTGAACGACGAGACTCTGTTGTATCTACACTGACCTTAAGTTTCTCTTTCTCCTCATCCCACTCTGATTCTTTCTTTTTCAACTTCAATTTTTTCTTTTTTCCACTGGTTAGACTTGGTCCTCGATGATGCTAGTTGTTTATTGGCTGCGTCTCTATTTTTTTACCTTGGAAATGGCTTCAGTAATAGCAGTATTGGGTTGAACCATCTTTTCAAGTGATTTTTATGAAGGCTCAACGGGTGCTCACACTTGCAGGAAAAAAGCAAGAGAGTTAGAATCTATATATATTGATGACTTGATGTTCGGGAAAATTGCGAAGAGAAGTCGTATGAGTATAATCTGGAGATCAAAATATGAATGGCTACATTTATTTTGATTCGAAAATTAAAAAGGTTAAATCACTATTTATAGTAAGATTTTAAGACGGAATCAACAAGTACTAACCCTAATCTCGAGATAAGATCAACAAAAAAAAAAAATGACTAGTGTCTGATAGACGTGTAATAGACCTTAATTACCAGGCTAAGAGAGTCAACCGATCTAACACTAGAACCTTGTCTATAAATTATATATTTGTTTATGAAATTAAAAAAAATAATAAAATTTAAGATAAGAGTTTTATTAATATATAATGCTTTAATTATAAGATTAGGATGAATAATAAGTCTAAGGTTGAAATTTTATTGACATATTTAATATTGAGAGTTTGAGATATGGACAATTATCAAATCCTAATTAAAATAAATCTATATCAAAGCACTGATATTTAACTTGGAACAAGGTATTAAAATTATTTACTTCAGGTATAAATCAAGTTGACAGATTAAACTTGAAGATCGACTACTTAAATAGTTCAATTTCACTAAATAAAAAAATATATATATATATGTATTTGTTGAACACTTAAATTACGTGTAAATCACAAAAATTGTGCATTAATTTTGTGAGATAACGTGGTATAAATTCAAGTTAAATAATAATATATCTGAATTACATATAAATTTTATAGTAAAAGCACCTATTAATGCAAAAGGAACTTCGATTGGTATAAATTCAGGTTAAATGATAATCTATTTTATTTCTGAAGAGCTCCACGTGGCAAGAATCATAGAGATAATTATAAAAAAGGCAAAAATAACCATGCAAAGGGAATTGAATTTACGACTCTTGAACTTAAACTTTGGTTATTTTATCAACTTTTTTCTCTCTATAAACATTATAAGCTGACTTAAATCTCGTAAGATTTTTATTGTGCAGCCAACATTCCATTGATCGTTTTCTATAATTTTCAAGTGATTATCTATTTTTTATCATCAAACTCGAAATTAGCAGTTGACATTCTTTGTATCAACAACAATATTATTAAATAATATAAAAGTAATTACAAAAGCTATTTTAAAAAAGATTAAACTTCAAGGATATTAAGAGATAATAATCCCAATTTGAAATTTGAATACTATGATAGTGGATTATAAGTGCAACAAGAAGAGTAATATAAAATAAAGTGATCGTCGGGTAGTAAATATGCATGCACGACAGCCTTGCCCATAAAAACATATACATTTCAAACAAAAATTATTATTACAATTAAGAGGACGTTTTAATTAAAATGTCTATATACGTTAGGTGTTAATGACTCGTACTACAAAATTGTTAAGTTTATCATGCACAACTGTTGGTCTTTATATTCAAAATTTGGTGGGACATGAAAATATTGTGTTATCGGGTTTTGATAAATTGAGTCTTATTTCCATTTTTTGACGACAGAATTGTTAAGCTTATCATAATACTGTTGTTAGAAGTAGGACCAATAATAGAGTTTGATGCGTATAAAGGTCTATGATTTCAACCACACAATGAGATCGGTTCATTTGATGTTGTCTTCTTGATATATCCCAATCACATTTTCTTTCTTATTGACGAACAGAGGAAGCGTGCATTTAGTTATGGAATGAATAATGTTTTCAATTTATAGACGACTTCTATTTTGAATAGTCAAACTCCAATTGCATCAAATATCGAGCCGCCATCGGAAAAATAAAGATCTTTTTCATAATAAATGAAGAACTTAAATTAATTGTATTAGTACTTTTGTGATGATATTATTCATTATAACATACGTGTCTTTCATTTAATTATTTTTATATTGGCCAGTAAATTTTATGGAAGAGAAGATATTTTAACAAGTAGAAACAAAAGATTATTTTAATTTGTATAAAATTTTAATATGAAAATTTTATAAAATATGAGGAATATTAATTTTTGTATAAATTATATTCTTAATACGACAATATACATTCAATATAATCTATTTTTATTATTTTTGTAAAGATTTATTTAATTAAAATATATAAAAGATGTGATAATAATATCCTATAATTCATAAATTGTGTATATATAAGCCATTTTCACAATAATAATGACAAGCTTTGCGTGAGTATTAAGTTACTGAAATCCTTGGCCAACGGCATGCAATGAGTCATTGTATTTGGCTCTCTGCCTCTTCCTTGTAAACAAAAAGACGGATGCATCATTCATTGCAGCAGATCACATGAAATAATCTCTTATCACGACGCGAGTTCCTTTCATTTTCCACGCGTCTTTTCCTTAGCCTGTGTTCCATGTTAAAATCAGCGGCATCATTTTTTTTTGTGTGCGCGTCATTCGCTTGACTATCACGTTTTATTTCCGTTCGTATGATGACTAGACAATCATTAACAATAACGCACATTTTCTTGGTCGAAAATAGATGGCTTTTCTTTTTCATATAGATTGAAAATTGTTACCAAGTATAATACATGAGTCTCACGCAACTAGAGCCGTCCTAACGCCGCCCCCTCTTGGGCATCATAATTCAGATATTAGACGGAATACCATAAAATTATATTTAAAAAATATTAATTATCAAAATAAAAATTATTTATCAAATAATTTAACAATTATACTTTGAAAATTAAACAGAAAACATTAATACCTAATGAAATCATGACACTGAAAGTTAGTAAATCGATCAATTGAGCTACTTTACATCTCACAATATCAATTGCAAGATGTAGCACAACTATTTCTTATGAGTCGCTTGCATTAAAAAACAGAAATCATACATAATTTGTATGTAAAATGTCTTGGCCAAGATAAAAGATAGATAGAGACATTAATGATGACAGACTAAATCATTTTACAATGTAGATTCAGAGAGCGATTGGCAATGATTGTGCTCAAAGTTTTACTTTTTTGTTCTTTTAATCCCTAATCACCATAGAAGATTGCAATCCGATGACGCGAAATTAGTTCTTAAAAGCAAGCTCTTTAATGGGTACATTTAGCAGCAGCTCCAAGTATAATATCACGACATATATATACCAAAAAAAAAAGTATGTAGTCTTAAGGGCAGTTGTATTATGTTGTCTTTGCTGCTTACTCTTATTATTACTTGTAATTGTTTTTCTAATTAGATTCAAGAACAATTTGTTCCATTTTTAACTCACAATTTAGGTCCCTTTTGCTGTTATAATTGGAAAAAAAGAATTAGAGATTTTGGTGGAAACATGTTTTGACAAAAATTCAAAAACCCAATTTCAATTATTGATAATAATCAATAATATTGTCCTTGATCTTTGATCATACGCATAATCATTGGTTTAAACTTGCATTATAAAACGCAGTTCTGAAAGATTTATATATTGAGAAATGAAGCGTTTCTAAAAGGCAGATGTCATTATAGACAGCTAGTGTTATTAGTAATGAAGAATAATGAAGCATCAATAGTTTAGTTTTATGAATCAGACAAGTGTTAGAAGTACCATGAAAGTGCATGATTTTGAATTCTCTTGTCTCTGTAAATTATGCCTTTGCCGATCACTTTAATTTGTTTAGGTACTAATTAGTAAAAGTTTTTCCCTTTATCAATGGCAATTAGCAACCGTAACTATAGGAATACTTAATTACACTTGATAAATTTTTTTAAAATCTCAGTTTCTTCCTATAAAATTGTTTGTACACACACTATTTTAACATTATTATTAAGAAACGGTAGAAACACTATAATGTCAAATAAAGTTTACATAAATTTGAAAGTAGAAATAGAAGAGAAAAAAAATGCAAATTTATTTATTATTTTTACTATCAAATTATAGGTTGGTATTTTTTTTTTTTTTTTTTTCCAATCGCGAATATTTATCATGTTTTGCGGTGCAGGCATTTCGGCAAATATGCATCAACGACATGGACCAAGGTTGTGTCCTAGACATATGATGGAGTTGGTCAAACTCAAGTCCAACTCCAACATCGTATAATTCTGTCAGCGCCCAACTTAACTTCCCTCTTTAATTTCTTCTTTGACGATGATTGTTATATATATATATATATATATATATATATTTTTAAATATACATAAAATATTTAATAGACATTAATTTTTACTTGCTTATTTGACAATTGATAATTTGTCACGCGACAACTGGAACATTTCATTATACAATAATTGTTATTCAAAAATCACACGTCTGTAATTATATAATATAAAATTTAATTCTAATAAAATTACGGCATCATATATAAAGCTTCAATCACATCTAATCAAAAATTTCAGTTTAAATTTAAAAACCACTGCAATATGATACAAAATGGATGAAATCAAATGTAATAATACCTTAATTATAATGCAAAAATTGAAAATTTTATTTTAAAGTTTCATTGGAGATATTATAATTTTTATATAATACAAAACTTAAAATTTTCTATGTACATGGTACACTAATAATGATGATTGATGTGACGAATCAACTAAAAACGATGAAAAAATCTTAAATAGAAGGAACGACTGCTGATATGGTCTATATGATCAATTAAAAAATGTCACCTCAGCCTTTAATAAAATTGAAGTAATGGAGGTAGGTTTTATCGATTTCTTAAATTTTGTAAAAATAGAATTCATCTGAGTTTTATTGAGAACTGAGTTGGTGATCTTTAATTAGTTCTATGCATTCTGTTACTGGTGTATCGGACCTAAATCTTCTTAAAATGGCATGGTTTGATATTTCTAATTTATTGCCTAATAACCTAAAACACTCCAATGGACAATTATTGAAATTCGTCCAAGCTGCCCACCTGATGGGATGGTTGATGATTCATTACCATTCACTTACTTATCACTCTCACTAACTTATTAATTTGATGGGTAACAAAGAGGGCTGCTAGATTTTGCTTTTTTCGTTGCCGAACAACCTATATTAGCAAATATCTACAATTAGCCGAATTCGTCCAACCCTTATGGTTCAGACACATCCACTAATCACTATCAATACTTCATTGATTGGGGAGGATTAACAGAAAAAAGCTAACTAACGAAAATGATTTTTTTACAGAGATAACTTCATTATTTTTGTTAATTATGTCTATTTTATCAAAAAATTTCGACAAACCTTTTGGTATTAAAATATTAGTAAATAAAAATGTTCCATATTTTAAAATATTGTATTAAAATAATATAATATTTAATAAACAACCTGATGATTCATCCGTTTCCTGCCTGAGGCGATTCCCGACTGACCCAATTTCTTCTCCAGGCTTGAGCTTTTGTCGAATTAACAAAACGATATAGTTGGTCAAAGTCAAGGGTACAAATGGGTCCTCCTTTCATTATTAAAGCTTAAAGGTTCCGGTAGATAGGCCATACATGATATATAATAGACTCCAATAGTTGAATCATAATAATTTTACAATTAATACTAATGGCAAATTGGCAATAACAGTAGTTACAAACAAAACACAGTTTTCATTTCATGTTACCAGCTTGGCTTTTTTCAAAAAACGGAACCTAATCCTTTCTTTAAACTTCGTTAAATTAAATAGCAATTACAAAGAATTAATGGTGTATGCATGGTCATCATTCAATATTGACACGTGAATGGTCTCCCTTGATTTTGCTGAGTTTGGCCCAGCGTTACCTTGGACACTCAGCGTTTGGCTTTGCCTTTCTACTTTCTATTGGAGTGTTTTCCGGGTCAATTGATATTCCCAAGAATATGTAATTGCAGGGCCACTTACCCCATTTCATTCGATCAGAATACCGACCAAGTTAGTCTTTGGAATCATTACTTGTTACTCGAATTACTATATGGTCTTATTAAACAAAATAAAAATAAAATTTTATAAATTAAGAAATGGAGATGCTGTTTACATACAAACAGAGCAAACGTATTTCAATTTTGGTTTTAAATGAATGGATTAGTTAATTAATAATTATCAAATGAAAAAATAAGCACCCACGAAATATATCATAGTGGTTCTATCTTGGGAGAATATTTGTACTAATTCTAAATTCGAACTTTTTAAAGTACATTCAAATGTAAGAATTTGATATAATCGAAATTTTATCTTATACTTAGTACTACTATAATGTGATCCATATATATAATTTTAATTAATTCAAAACAGGTGTTGTGTGATCTGCGAATACGTACTTTAAAAGAGTGAGTATTTGGCCCGTGTATGACCAACCATTATAATAATGATTGAGTATAAGAGTTTGTTCGCCGTCCAAAAACAAAACCAAAAACAAAATTTAAAAACAAAGGAAAAACAAAATTAAAAAACAAAGGAAAAACAATCAGGTAATTCGAATGAAGTCACATAATTGTTGTTAATTTTGGTTTTAAGTATCCTTCACACATCACATGTTCAGTTTTTTTGTTTTATTGATCAGTTCTGTCATGGCTTTAACATCATTGTCTCTTTCACTCAATTATAAGACACACACAGCACTCGGTCTCTCTCACACCGGGACCACTCAAAAATTTCCAGAGGCTCATGCCTTATCTTATCAGTTAATCAGTTAATTAATTAGTAATTTAATTACATATATGCATTTTTTTTTATTTTTAATTTAACCCCATATAAATAATTTTATTAGTTGTCTGAAATTAATTAGTTAATTATAGACGTCCAAATCTTAATGGAAGCCTTTTAAGAACTGGACATGATATTGGCCACTTGTTATGTTTTTCAATGGACAAGAAAGCTCTTCATTTCATCAGAAAGTTACAAAGTGTACAACCATTTACCCAGCTGTTTCAAAAGGGTATAATGGTCAAATAAATTGTATCATTTATATCTATGATTAAGCTGCCACATGGTTACAGAAATTACCCTCATGTGGTCACATGCGTAGGACTCCTACCATGTTATGTGCCATGCAGCAAATAATTAATCAAACTAACACAAGCTTAGCTCTCTTGACTAATCCAAAATTAATAATAATAATTTAATCCTCATTCGCCTGCAAAAAGGAATAGAAGTTAAAAATTATAACGTTGAGTTGTTAAATGACAGAAAAAAAGTTTTGTTATTGAATTCATGTGATTTTTAATTTATACTATTATAAATTTGTGATATAAAATTAATAGGTGTAAAATATAGGTGAAATGATGAGTAATAAATATTAGTAATAAAATAGATTAATAATTTATCAAACAAAATAATTATTTTTAAAAATTAGAATAAAAGTACAAGGTGTTTCAAGCACACTCAATATGCTATGATCTATTACGATGTCTTTTGTCGTTTAGTAGGATAGGGTGTCCATGCTTAACAGGAGCTCCCCTGCGTTGTTTCGGCTTCACCAGACCAATTAATTTTAATAATCTCACCGTCCAAATTCATTTTGCTAACAATAAAAAGACAAATGGATGAAAGTTTCCTGCAACTCATTATATATCTTCACACACTCTCTCTCTTTTTTCTTTTTCTAATAATTTGAACGGTGCCAAATTGTCTATTACTTTCAAACCATAAAATTTTAGTCTCTATTGTTTCTCGAAGTCGAGTGGTGATAAAATTAAACCTCCAATTTAGCTGCCTTTTACGGGCATCTTCTCTCTCTTATCCCCTTATAAATCTAGACATTCCCATGCACTTGTCTTCGTACACAACATAACACAGTTTCTCACTAAACCCAAAAGCCAACCTATTCTTCAATCTTAATCCATCTCTAAGAAATCCAAAAAAAAAAAGAAGGAAGGAAGGAAAGGAAGAAAGAAAAAAATCAATATGGTTTCTGTGGAAATTGTTCGAGCAAGTGAAGCAGAAACTAGATCCATTAATGAGCAACCTACAAGTCCCAGAATTTCTTTTTCTGCTGATTTTCTTGATGAAACGAACTTCATTTCTATTACTCCTCAGTCTCAATACGAGGAGGGAAGAGATCAAGAGAAGGAGAAGGACAAGGAAAAGGGAAAGGGAAAGGTAAGGATTGCAGATTTTGAGTTTCTTTCAAACAATGTAAGTAGCCAGAACATCCTTACAGCGGATGAGCTTTTCTTTGAAGGAAAGTTGCTTCCCTTTTGGCAAATACGGTATTCTGAGAAGCTGGACAAAATCAGTCTGAAAGCAAAAGACGGTGAAGAGGGAGAAGAAGAAGCAGAGGTTGTTAACAAGGAGTCTACAGAGTCAAGAGTAAATTGGTTTGTTGATGATGACCCATCTCCAAGGCCGCCAAAGTGCACCGTCTTGTGGAAAGAGTTGCTGAGGTTAAAGAAGCAACGTGCTTCTTCTCTGTCACCATCTTCCTCCTCCTCTTCAACATCATCTTCTTCGAGTTCACTGGCTGATATTGTTCCTACAGATGGAGGGAAAGAAGGTTCTGGAAACAAGGAGAAGCAAGTTAAGAGGATTAAAAAGGGATCAGAGAGAACAAGATCAGCCAGTATCAGAATCAGGCCAATGATAAATGTATCCATTTGCACACAAGTGAAGAGCACTGCTTTGCCACCTCTATTTCCCCTCAACATTAAGAAAGGAAGATTAGAGAGGTGAAATTAATGAAACTGATCAAGAAGAAGAGAAATTTGTAGCAGAAGCAAAAATATTCTATCTCATATGTATTATTGTCTAGTATGTATTCATTTGGCTACCATTTCATTCTAAATTTTTCCCAGTTTTTCTCTGTTTTCTGTGTTCAGTAGATTAATGTTGAATCTGAGATGTACTACAATGTAAATGTTGACTTTTCAAATTCTACCAGATGTTATAAAGAATTTCCGTTGTGTTTTCTATCCTGCATAATTTTGAAACTGCATTTATTTTGTTATCGCCAATAGGAAGTAGGATGTGAGCAGTGATGGTACATGCAGTATGCAGGGATTCTAAAGTAAGGGGTCCTACTCCTACAAAAGGGATTAGATAGCAAGAGGTAGAGGAATCTGATTCAATGTCCTTACTCTTAGCAGTTTTATTTCAGCTAATGAATGTCAAATACTTGGATTATTTTTTGTAAAAGAGAAAGCTCTCGGCTCTGGACAACATATGCTTTGACTCTTCATTATAAATCAGAAAGGATATTATCTGCCGCCAAAAAATGGAAATTGGGAGGAAGGAAATAAGTGGGTTATGCTTCCGTTCTGCACACCTGACTCAACAGTAAAATCTATGATAACTTGAATTTCTTCCTCTCCCTCTCTCTCTCTCTGCTCGCTTCTGACCAGATTATCGAGACCCACAAGGACGATGGAACAGTCAAATTCAATTGGAAGTCTTGTATTAACATCTAACGGTAAATGGTCATAAGAAGATTCTACCTCAAGATCTCTGCTATTGCCAACTCAACTATGGCTTGCAATTAATGCTAGTCAACCCCTCAGAGAGATACGGATTGATCATACGTTCAAATTTTGATTATTTTATGAAGGGTTTCTAAGGTATATTATATTAATGCACTTCGTTTCTTGTTTCAATACAACAAAAGTTTAAACTTCCAAGTTTAACTTACAGAAAAGCATATTTAGAAGGATGGATGCAGTTTAACATACAGAAATAAACAAAATTTAAATGTCTACCATGGGAATTTTTTAAATAGCCAATGGCAGCAGAAGAAATTAATAAAGAACGAGTCAGTTTATGTTTATATTTGCGTTCAAAGTATGCAGTCAATGAAACAATGAAAATCAAAATCCAACATCTATTATGTTTATAGCCATATACTGATATACAATAATAACACACATGTTTAAGTTAAAAGTACATCTGCACATGGACTATTGTGAAATACAATCTGAAAACAAGATTTGGTTATGCTAAGTAAATAAAAGAATCAGACTGAGTATGGACAAAAAAATACAATTTTGATGACTCCAAATTGCTTTTGGCCTTGTAAATGGTGAAAGCTGAGCATAAAAATTTTCAATTACACGTTTGGATATATGTTCTAGCGAAGCTATCGGTAAAATTTTCAAAACCAAATATGACGCCCAGGGTTGTTTGAGAAGTTAATATACACACAAGTGGCTGAAATTAAATTTCGTGATAAATACAATGACACCAACTTTACCATTTTAGAGAATGATTTGCTCAGGAAGATGATGGAAATGAGAGATTATTTCCAGGAGAAGTCCTATTAAGCAAAATAAAACAGTTAGCTTAAGCTAGTGATTACAAAGATGTGAAAACTACGGCTTATAGATATGAAACTTACTTAAGGGTCAGTCCAGGTTTGATAAGGCTACTTGGAATTTGACCGGTCAAATTATTGTTTTGCAAGTATCTGAAAGGCAAAAGGGACTATGTTAGCTATAACCAAGAATCATATCTGAATTTTCACATAGGCAACAAGGTATGATAATCTGAAAGCAAAAGATGCTCCAAACAAAATGTCAAAATCTGTTGTCATGTAATGGATTGTCTGGAAGCGAAGAATACTTGAAAGAATAAAAAAAGGTGACCCATATGTAATATAACAAAAATGAAGAATAAGTTTGTATATCTATCAGCCATTCCGAAATTTGCATAAAATATTGGATTTTGCACATAAAACCATTAGTAACAAGCATAAAAGATAATTACAGGGGAAAATGATTGACAGGATGTGAACAAATTGTGAAAACACAATACAAATCTAAAATCTGTAACAGATGAGCTCGGTCAAAAAAAGCACAGAGCATAAATATATCTAGCTATCTACACCAATATTATAGCACTGATATATGGAAACAAGCGTGTTATTTAGCTAATATCATTTGAGATACCAACCAATTGTGGAGCTTCTATTTAGCATTAAACCAAAAAATCGCTATATCAATTATTGTCCAGCTGATCCATGTAACTAAACATGTTTGGTACATCAAGCACGAGGGCCCAACTAAGATGAAGTTGAGGAACCAATAACATCGGATCCAGTACAGTGAATCATATATACTGATCAAGACATCAAAAGCCCAGCATAAATATATTCCAGATCTGATCAGTTATAGCATAAGTTTTAACCACAACATTTTATTTTTTATCACAATTTCCTTGCATAACTGACATTCAGAAAGCAAACACTTATTTAACATGTGAGATCCAGTAAGAGATCATCTATCCTTAAATCTGTTAAACTACCAGCACGAATTACATAGCACTACTTTTCTTTGCTGTTATTTTCCTGAAATTGCAAGCCAGCTCAAACAAAAATCCATGAGATCTTGCCAGGATTGCAGTGGATTAGGTTCCCAAAAAATACCTAATTGAATATTAGTAGTCACAAGTAGGGTCAAATTGGCCCCAGCAAGGAAATGTTAGACTGTCCAGAACCTCAGATAAATCATACAATGATCTGAAAATTCATTCTGATCATTCTGCAAAAAATGGTAATAAATGCAATCTACATTTTCATCAAAATGACATGGATGCTCCAACATACAGTTTGGAGCACTGACAATAGAACCTCGCTATAACTGGACAGACCCTGGCTTTGATAGTGTTATCATCAAGTAAGGCTTTGATGTCTTCAACCATTAGTTTCCAATTCTCCACTCAGACGAGTTTGTTTTACCAATGACTATAATTTTGCAAATAGCATACTAAATTACCACCCAAAAGCCGTACAAGGAAGGCATAAGTGATGTAACAGCATGAGCTGAGTAGATACAAGTCTCAGTAATTCTTCATTCCATTGCATCAAAAGCTTATGCTGCAAATAATAAAGAGCCTGCTGCTGCTAGAGACTATATTACACCCATCCACATAATTATAGTGGCTCTCATAAAATCTTGGTATAATTGAGGGAATAAATCTCATGATTTAGAGAAATCTCCGTTTAGCTGTAAATCTCTAGTTTTAGTTAGATTCAGAAACTCTGGTTGATGGTTCATTAATTTTGGCAAAAGTTTGAAGCATGAATGTAAGCAAACTGTAGAACAGTTGTACGCACTGAATTTCCTGAATTGTGATATTTGTAACAAAGATTAGAATAAGGTTCATGTATGGTTTGAATTGATCCATTATCCCAGGCATAAAATGATAGAGAGGGAGAAAAACCACGCACAATGTATAGTGAGAGTACAACTTACAGTTCATGTAAGCTTTGAATTTTCCCGAGGGACGAGGGAATATCTCCGCTGAATTGGTTGTCTTCCAAATGTCTTTTCATGTGAAACAGCACATAATGATATAACAGATATCAAACTCCACGTCATAAAATGTAAAAGACATGTTCTCTTAGGTTCCAACAGATTAACAAGTGCAAATTAACAACATGCAGAAATATAATAGCACCTAAATGCCAACTGAAGTTCTGTATCATACTAAAAGACTACAGGGTTAATGGGTTTCATGATGTGATCTATGATAGCATTTCACATGGTGGCTCGTCATAAAACTCTATATCCAATCAAATAGTTTGCTTGGAAAAACACGAGGCAAGTAAAGACATACAACTTCTCCAGATTTGTTAACAAACTGAGGTCAGGTATCATTCCAGACAGGTTGTTGCTTCCAAGCCATCTGTCAACAGAATGAGATCATGAATCAGCAAATACTTACTCCTATATTCCAGCAATCATAAATTTTGTTTGCCTACTTACATGCCATTCAGTGCTGTCAATTTAGAAATGTTGGGAGGCAATGATCCTGAGAGACCCATATTTGTCAAATTTCTACAAATAAAAAGAAAATAGTAGTTGGCTTTTAGACACAGATAAAATAAGGATGTACAATATCCACACTGTCATATCTATTCCAACTCACAAAGTTACTACACGAGTCCGGCGGCCGTAGTTGCATGTGATTCCAGTCCATGAATATTGGAGGGGCAAACAAGGATCACCATTCCAATCAAGTGGAGGGTTCTGGAGGCTGTTTTTAAACGTTTCCAATGCTATCACTGCAAAAAGAAAAGAAGAGCCATATAGTGACTCTTTCATCAAGAATGCAAAATTCAAACGAAACATAATAAAGTTTTAGCTACCCCATCATTTTGTGTGAAAGATCTATGCCATCAGAAATTATACTCTTTTAATATGATAAGAACATGGTTAAACTATTCAGACTCCAAAGGAGTAAGTTGAAATTCTTCCATTGGATAAGCCAATAGCCAAGCCCAATCTTGTTCATTTATTGATAATCATGCCTAATGCTATGCAGAGTAGATGATTAAACTATCAACTGTCAAGTTGCATGACAAACAACTTCTTTGCCTTTTTTCCCCTTCCTCAATCATTTGCCCCTTTCAATATCATTTTGTTACCTGGGAACAAGGTCCTTGGAGAAGAACGACTGTTTTACAGGGAAATAAAAGCAATCCACATGGCCAAATAAAAAATTTATGGACTGTCAGTAACCATACCATCTCTAGTGAGAGTTCTTCCTGCAAGTTTCAATACTTGGAAAATCTCTCCACCGTTGATCGAAGGACCTTTTTTTGAACCAGCAGCAGGATTCAAAGTGATTTTTGTAACCCCAGCAAGTGGCCACTTTGTAGCAAAGACAACTGCACCATCTGGAGTTACACTCAGATTTCTGTAGTAGGGCACACCATTTATAAACACGTCAAGCACCCTTGTGCCTCCTGGAGAAGCTTCAAGATTATCTGCAAAATAAAGAGCAATGTAGTATTTTGATCTTGGAAGTAACACTGGAGGCCATATTAACTCTATTTGTGTTCGTTGTTCCGTTGTCAATGCTGTCTCAAATATTTTCAAGGGCGGAAGATTCCAGAAACCGGAAACAGATACATTTGTCTTGCTTGCCAAGGCATGGTTATTGTCAACAAATGGCTCCCAAAACCGATTAATAGGATCGTCAGGATATCTGTCGATGGAAAATTTTCAATATAAGATGCATTACTGCTTAAAGAAAATTAGATGTATATTTTAATGTTCAACTGATATAGATAAAAACACTTTTTAAATTGAAAATGCACAAGGGTAGCGTGATAAGGCTCTTTTAGCAAGGGCTTTTTGATTAATCAAAAGACTTGAAATGTTTGTCAGATAAGTGTTTGGTTAGATAAGTTTTCAAAAACATCTTTAGTCACAATCATTCTGTAAGATCCAGATCTGTCAAAAGTTAACTTTCTGGTTGCAGTAATTGGAGTTTCTGAGATAGATTTTCCTTGCTTTTTAATGGAAATATAGCATTTATTTTGGTTTCAAACTCACTATCAGTATATATCGACTAAAAACTACTGAAAGGGAAATAGCAAATTTATTTAATAACAAATTTATAATCTACAATAAATAAAATTTAAAGTTCTCGCACCGTAGATAACGCCATCAACTCACCGAATATTCTCTGTTCCATTGTATCCAAAATTATGTCTCGCAATTAAACGGAGTCCAAACTTGCTAAAGTCAGTGCTGTTATAAAGCGATTCTTCCAAGGGTACAAACTCCAGAGCTGAAATAAACGGGTCGGAATCCGTATAATTGTTCGACCCGACACATAGACTCATGCTCCTCCCCTGAGCCAAAAAGACTCCCTCATAATACGACGACAACCCGAGCGCATAATCCGCTGTTGTATTGACTACGCTCCAAAAAGTCCCGTCCACCATCTGATCAAAAACTGGCGGAGAATCTCGGCCGTTAACTCCCCCGTAGAAATACGTCGTCCTGACCAAGTACTTGGCCCCGCGAAACGTCGGGACGATGTAACAGAATTTCTGATGGAGTTTGTTGGGAAACGATCGGACGGTGGATAGAATAGGGACGCTGACATTTGTCGTCACGTTCTTCGGAGTTCCACTGGAGATGAAGTCGTTGTCCGGTTGCCATTCGGTTACGTTGATATTAGAACTCACCACCGTACCGCAATCAATCAAAGTACCTAAGACAATAAAAAAAATAACAAAATTAATAATCATATAAAGATTCTTTTTTTTCTTTGGAAATTAATCATAGAAAATATTCAAATTTATAGGAAAATGGATTGTTCAACATAATTTATTTGAGAATTTTGGAAAAGGTTTTCGGATCACGAATCCAAAAGGAAACATAGCAATTACTTACCTCTAGGAGATTGAGAGAAGGAGAGGGAGAGAAGAGAAAGGATTGAAACGAAGAGAATGAAAATGAATGACATCATGGAGGGAACAGACAGACATGAAAGAGTGAAGAAGTAAAAGAGATTTGGTTGATTTAGGGTTTTGATATGTTATTGATGAATGGGTCGTAGTTGAGTTGAGTGGAGTTGATTCAGTCATGCAAGCAAGGAATTGGCGCTGCGGAAGAGAATGGAATTTTGTTCCTTATTTTATGATTCCTTTTATTTTATTTCCGGTCGCATTTAAGACGCGGGAAAATTGAGGGCCAGGTCAGACATACGCGGCAGTTAAGCTTGCTGAGTTGGGTTAGGTAGTGACTACTGGCTGACGAACCGTTATTGTGCTTGTGTATTCATTTTAATGTATCAGGAAACGGTTGAGAAACCACTTCTTCAATGTAGATCCACCTAATCGTGCAATGATTTTTTGTTTTTTCATCTTAAATTTAACATGTCCAACCCACGGCATATGGTTGGTTAATACGGGAGTAAATTCTAATCCCATGATTTTAGTCGGATAAAATAATCTCACAACAATATGATTTTTTGGTAAAAATATTATTGTACTGATTTTAATTTGAAATAAAATTCTAATCATAATGTTAATAATAAAAGAGAAATTCTACCACCTTCCATTAGACTCTCTGTTTTGTATTCCATTTTACTGCTTAGAATAAAAAAGTTTACGGGTTAATAATATTTTTAATCACGATCGATTAACTGTCATTAATTCAATTCTTGTTTTTTCTCGTCATGATCCAAAACTAAACAACAATTATATATTTTTTGAAAAATAATATTAATAACACTTGATTATATTAATATAATTTTTTTGGTATTTATAATCTCGAGGATTTATATTTAAAATAGAAGTTAATAATTTCACATGTCACTTATCATTATTTTCACTTTGCCTTTAGTTAAAGTTATAAAACACACTCTTGTTTTCTCAGGTCAATGTCAGCCAATTATCTATTTATTTATATTTAATAATTATTAAATTTTTACAATAATTACAAATTATAATTTCTTTAAGAGGCACATGGTTACGACTAATTTAGATTATTAATGAGTACTCTTAGTACTTATTAAAAATCTTATATTTATTGTTTATAATAATTTTGATATTTAATACAATAATTGATGAGTATTTTTTTTTTATAAATTTCAATATATTAAAATTTATAACTTATTAAATATCAAAATTTTAAAAAGTCTCCTAACACCACTCATTAACAAAAACTATTTTCATTTTTGTGTTAATATTTACTGATTATCTGCTTATTTATATCCAACAATTAATAATTAATTTGTGATAATTGTAAATTTAACATACTTTATTACTGCAGATTTAAGTATGACTGTAAGAGTGAGAAAAAAGAGATTATTGAGCAAATAGCAAATTATACGAAACAAGGCGAGCAAGACACGAGTTCACGATTATGCTTAAGCTTTACTACTATCGTGGATTTATGGTACAGTCCATGACTACTTAAGAAGTTGATAAACATTATGAATCATTTTTTTTTTTTTTCATATTGACTTACACAGTCCAAGAATGGGATCCAAATGCAATTGTCCTCATGTGCATTACCCTTTTGTCCTTTAATAACTCCATCCTTCATCGGATACTCTCTGGTCTTCCTTCAGGCTAAATTCCAAATGACGTATTTAGTGACATTAGTGGAACTCCACTGTTCAACCACTCCCGTTGGAGCGATCATTCTTAAGACAATTCAAATGAAATTTTAAAATGGCAATCTTCAATGATTGATTGATTAAATAAGTTATATTCTTTTTTTTGGAGAAGAATTTTAAGTTATATTCTGTTAAAAGCATTTTAAATTTACATTTTAAAGTTACATGGTTGTGATTAAGATCAACCACAATTAATGGTTTTCTTTTACTTGTTTATCTTACAAGTTTGCCTTCGGATGGTATCTAGAATATTCATCAAATCATTCCCTAATTGTATGCACGAACGATATGATAATTTGTCAACCTCCACAATACAGTATATTGTAACATAACACAACACAGAATCAAGGATTGCTCGCTACCCTCTTGCAATTCCAGGCCAACGTGCAACCAAATCACGGGCCGAATAATCAACAAAATGTGAACCCAATAATTTCATGGATGGCCCCACATTTCCATCAGCTGACTATGCATGCGTAGGTTAGCCTCTTCATCGCTTCGAATGCCTTCCGGCGGGAGCGCATGATAGCACTTTATTTTAACATCAAACCGGAAATTACGTGGCTGGTTCAAGCTTTAATTCCAACGCAACAATGTTAGCGAAAAAAAAGCAGTGCACTGAATTACCATACTACCCTTGCACCCTCATCCATTTTCAAGTCCCATTTTCATTTCTGATCACACTCCTCTCTTCGTTTCGCTTTCTCTCGCAGTCTGTGTTTAATTGATGGATCCGCAGAGACGCCAAGACCAGAGCGTACCAGAGAGGAAAGGTCAAAAGCGAAAACTGGAGGAAGAAATAGTCTTCGGAGACGTGCAACAGCAACAACAACAACAGCGAGAGATCTCGTCTTCTTCTGCTGGAACCTCTTCGTCCGATGCGCGGCAAGCTCTATTGAGCGAGGTTAGTGCGCAGGTTAATATCCTTAGCACCACTTTCTCTTGGCTCGAAGCCGATCGCGCCGCCGCAAAACGCGCTACTCATGTCCTCGCCGAGCTCGCCAAGAACGGTCCGTACCTTTTCAGAAACCAAACCTGCCCTTGGATCTCGTATTATTTAGGCCCCTGCCGTTGATTTTTTGATGTGAAGGTCTCTTTTTTTGGTTGCAGAGGAGGTTGTGAACTGGATTGTTGAAGGTGGCGCGGTTCCGGCTCTTGTGAAGCATCTACAGGCACCCCCTATGAGTGAAGCTGACGGGAATTCCAAGCCTTTTGAGCATGAGGTCGAGAAAGGAAGCGCTTTCGCTCTTGGACTTCTTGCTGTCAAGGTGATTCTAGTAATTTTCGTTTTTAATCGTACATGCATACTTAGCCTTGGCTTGGTCTATACGGTTTAGTGATAGTGTAATCATGTACAAATGCATATTATTGATGGAACGTTGAAATGACCTAATTTTGTAGTGATAGCAGTGATAATATTGGTAGTGAATTCACTTTGTTTCACTGGTATTACTGGCCTTTCAGAAAGTAACCAGACTGAATTCCACAGTATGCATGCTGTGATAGTTGTTTTCTGTACAATCAATGTCGCTGTTTGCTATGATCATCGGTAAGGCAATTGATGTTTCAGTGAAACTTTATAAGAAATGTTTTGAATTATTGAAAGTTAAGTGAAGGAGATATTTTGGGGCAATTATTTTAATATTAAAATTACAGTTTGATGTTGTGCATCATAGTTGTTAAGAATATGTTAGGTAAAGTTTGTTTGCCTGATGAGAGTTGAATGATTAGATTGAATTTTACATTAGATTGTAAGAAATGTAATTATAATTTTAAATGATGCTAATAAATAAAATACGGAAACACCAGAAAAAAGTGAACAGGATTTTGGTTTTTATTTTTTAAATATTCTTCCGTGATCTTATTTTTTATTTTGGAAACACTGTAATTTTCCTTATCTTTTTTTTTTTGAAGATTAAAATTCAATATTCTTGCAATTAAATCCAAAAAATATTTTCTTTCTTCGTATTTTAGTTATTTAGTATTTTCTTTTGAATATCGTTGTATGTGATCATGCCTCTCTTCTTTTCCTCCAATTTATCCCGTACCTTCTCTCTAAAATAATTACAAATACAGAGATGGGAAAGGTTATATTTCCGCAATGTTGCTATTTTTCAGTTTTTAAGTCATTCTTAGTTGTATGCTGGAGCCAGTTTTGTCTTTATTATTGGCCGTTGCATAATTATTCTTTCTATTAGTGAAATGAATTTTGCATTGAGGCATTGAGTGGTAAAGTCCGTTAAATAAATACTCTGTATATTGGCATGAAACCTGCTTATTCTTTGTGTACTCTGTTGATAACAGCCAGAGCATCAGCAGCTTATAGTTGACAATGGTGCCTTGTCACATCTTGTAAATTTGTTGAAGAGACATAAGGATGTTAATGGTTCCCGTGCTATCAATAGTGTTATTAGAAGAGCAGCTGATGCTATTACCAACCTGGCTCATGAGAACAGCAGCATCAAAACCCGTGTCAGGTTTCCTGGTTTTTGTAGTTTTTGGTTTAGAGGCTGGCATTTGCAAATAGTGCCGTACATATCTCATTGTTGTCCATTCTGGATACGCAGGAAGGAAGGTGGGATTCCACCTCTTGTTGAATTGCTTGAATTTACTGACACAAAGTTGCAAAGAGCAGCCGCTGGTGCCCTGCGAACGTTGGCATTCAAAAATGATGAAAATAAAAATCAGGTAACTGGCATTTCTGTAGAAGTTGCATTCTGGAAAGCTTGCTTTGGTGTCCATGAATAATGAAATTCCATGATTCTGCAGATTGTCGAATGTAATGCTCTTCCTACCCTCATCCTAATGCTACGGTCTGAAGATGCTGCTATACATTATGAAGCGGTAGGATTTTATTAGAGTGGGCATTTTTTATTAGTTTTTGACAACGACGTTAGTGTGATGTTTTGTGCATTTTCTTCACATTGGCTATTGTATGAAAATAATTGTCATTGCAGGTTGGTGTAATTGGTAATCTGGTACATTCATCCCCTAACATCAAGAAAGAAGTTCTTGCTGCTGGGGCATTACAGCCTGTAATTGGATTACTTAGGTATGTGTACCTTTTGTTCTGTTTACAACACTTGTTTAGCAGGGATTTTTCTCCCTTGTCCTTATGCTATTTCTTTTACATGTTATCTAGAGTGTTTTTTTTTTCTTTAATCTTAATAGAATAATTAAGTTTTATTTTAACAATTTCTCGAGTTTGTTTATTGGCTGGCAGTTCCTGCTGTTCTGAGAGCCAAAGGGAGGCAGCTTTATTACTTGGACAATTTGCTGCAACCGATTCAGATTGCAAGGTGGACATAGATTGTTCTTGTCTTTTTCATATTTGTCCTCAATAAAGTTCAGGTTTTTCTCCCCTATTTTCTGCTTGGCTATTAAGATGTGAGGAATTAATTGAAACTGAATTCTTTTGAGTGGAAATATCAAATGATTTTAAATTTTACCTATCCTTGGCGTATTAATGTTGGGTGACTTCTTGATGATCGCATGCTTTTGACTCTTTCATTTTAATGCAGTTTTCTATAAATTGTTATTTTTCTTGACTTTTGATTTTTGATTTTTTATTTTTAATCCAAAAGATAATCGATTTGCAGGTACACATTGTACAAAGGGGAGCGGTCCGGCCTCTTATTGAGATGCTTCAGTCACCTGACGTGCAACTGAGGGAAATGTCAGCCTTTGCCTTGGGGAGGTTGGCACAGGTTATTGTGCTTGTGATCTTGGCTGTTGTTCTTATCTTAATCCCTGCTAATGGATATCAGATGTTAGAAGAAAGTTTTTGGCTTATATGCCGTCCGGCCTAGTAGAATGATTGTGTATAACTAACTGTATTCCATGTCCTTTCATGTTCTGGTTGGAACCATAAGTTGAAATTCACAGTTTCCCATGTGTAGTTCTGTAAGTACTTTCAGTTTTCAGTGGAACAATTATGCTATGGTCATATGAATTCTTCTTTCGTGGTTTCTCTCTTGCTGCTTAGTTTTATGTGATAGTGTTGATTGAGTACATTTTTCTTTTTGGTTAATCTGTAGCCCACCTTATGGCCAAAATTTTCATGCATTTGTAAGTATCATTATATTTTTTGCCAATATTTCATTCTATTTCTGAAAACTTGCTACAATATTAGCTTTAAATAGGATTCTTTTGCAACTTTATCAGGAGGTTGAGTTAGGTTATTCATTTTAAGCCTAAAAATAAATTTTAAATTCAGGACACACACAGCCAGGCTGGGATTGCTCATAATGGTGGTTTAGTGCCATTTTTGAAGCTTCTAGATTCAAAAAATGGTTCTCTGCAGCACAATGCTGCATTTGCTTTATATGGTCTGGCAGATAATGAGGTATGTTGTACTCTTTCGAATTTTTATGAATTTTAGAGCTAAAATTCTTAGATTGGTTTTGCTAGAAGTGTTAACAGCTACTTTCTTGTACCCTCTCTCTTGTAGGATAATGTAGCCGATTTTATTAGGGTGGGAGGTGTCCAGAAGCTTCAGGATGGAGAATTTATTGTTCAAGTATGATTGACTCTTTTCAAACTTAGCTGTTATTTCTAGGTTGCTTCCCATTATTCATACACATATGAGTTTTCCCTGTAGAGATACAATTATCAGTATAGAAATATGTCCTTGCAGGCAACAAAAGATTGCGTGGCCAAGACATTGAAAAGATTGGAAGAGAAGATTCATGGACGGGTGAGTATTTTGTTGCTTATCTTTCACGTTATGGAAGTATTTAGTAGACAGACATTTTTTGGTTTTAGTTTTTTCTGGATTTTTATGTTTTACTTTTGAGATTGTGATCCTATGATTTATTCCATGCAGGTTTTGAACCATCTGTTGTATCTGATGCGCGTAGCTGAGAAGGCTGTCCAAAGACGAGTTTCTTTGGCTCTTGCTCATCTTTGTTCCCCTGATGATCAAAGAATTATATTTATTGATAATGGAGGTATGCTGTATTCCTGTTGATATTTTTGGTTCACGTTGATATTTATTGATTGGGATTCAGGTGTTGCATTGTTAGAGTTTAGTTGCTCGTGCTGGCTTGATGTTACTGATAAGTTTTCTCTTTTCATGCAGGATTGGAATTAGTCCTTGCGCTTCTTGGTTCTACAAACCCTAAGCAGCAGCTTGATGGAGCCGTGGCTTTGTACAAATTAGCCAACAAAGCAATGACTCTTTCTCCTATTGATGCAGCTCCCCCCTCTCC
>JAWDEX010000010.1:5150360-5170107 GCA_035221805.1 Trichilia hirta | reverse complement strand
CGAAAATTCATTGATCCAATTGGGAAGTACAGCCTTTGGTGCCACTATCAAATGGGGACCCATCACACCCTTGTTCTCAATTAGATACGCAATCAAAGAAATAGTTTGTATTGTTTTTCCCAATCCCATCTCGTCAGCCAAAATGCCATTTAGGTTGTTATTAAACAAGGAGAGCATCCATTGGAGGCCTTCTAACTGGTATGGCCTTAATTCTCCACCTTGAAGCAAGGCTGGCTGCTCAGTTACCTGTGGTAAAACAAAAAATTTGGTTAGCTTTTCTCATTTCTGTATAGCAGGTGATAAAAAATGTAAGCAGAAAATTTATGTGAACCCAACTACCGTTTTCTGCAACATCAGAAATAGAAGACACTCACCAAGTATCTGTTTAAAGTATTATATAGAAGCATTTAATATATCTTTGCCAAGTAGACCACAATAGGCATACAGAAATGGTCAAACAATTTCTAAGGACATCCTCTAGACTGCCTGCCCTCCATGCTGGAATTAACTAAACAAAACATGTCCAGTTGTATAAGATGGTTTTACAAGTTAGATGAAACAGAAAGGTAGGAGATACAATAAGAAACAGTTTACTCCATTCTCCAGAAAAAAGAGCAGCATGCCTTCGATTATATGATCACTGTGTGCTATTTTAGTCTTCCTAAAATTTATCTCAGGCACGTTTAAGACATTCATATTGGAAGCAACGATTAGACACTCATCTCACTGCTGCGGCCTTCTTAAATACAGAAAAAGACCATATTAAACTTGAACCCATTAGTCCAATTATTTCAATACCCTATGTCAACTATACACTTCAGCAGCGAAAGATAACAGACTGCAGACAACAATGCTTTATCTCTACCTTCTCCTCAATTGAGTGAATGGCAGAGTTATACTGCCTCTGTCCTTCAAGTAAATCCCCAGAATCATCGTTGCGATCAGAATCGATAATTTCATCTTCCTCAGGAAGTGAATCCCTAGGGGTTCCATTCTCTGAAGCATCCAAGTCAGCCAAATCATCCTCTGAGTCTTTCAAGGGTTCAATGCCCTCCACAAATTTAGCATCTTTTTGACGTTGGACAGCAGCCCCCAAATTAACAAGGAGCTTATTTGTTTCCTCAAGAAGTGTTGTTAATCGTTCATTCTTGCTTTCCTTCACTAATCTCATGTATGCTTCTTGATCATCAGCCTTCAGGGCTTGGAACCTTAACTTCTCAGCTCGTGTAGCACGTTGCCTTTGCCTTCCATGCCATGCCTGTTAGAGTAAGAAATTTATGAAGGATTCTTTTCTGATTTGCTATAAAAAAAACAACAGCCAGTGATAGCCAATCACTTGACCAACTAAAGAAAATATAGATCTCTTCTTTTGTTATTACAAATACAATCTATGAACAGAACTAAATTGTTCCACCTAGGAATTTTTTACATATAAAATAAGCATACCAAGGAAGATGTCTATAAATTCTACTTAGATACTAAACAGTGTAAAGCGTTTTTTAACAGGATAGAACAGGATAAATGTGGGAATTACACTCAACAGTAAAATTGAGTTTGTCAAGAGTAGACCTAACATTAACACTTCCTTTGGTTGGAGGGAAGTGGGAGAGAAGGAAGATGGGTGGGAAGGAGAAAGCACAGTGTGGATCCATTTTCCCAGTTTATTTGGAGAGAAATGATGAGCAGGAAGGAAGGAAAAAGGATATTCTATTTCCCATACCCACAAAATTCAGTGTTCCATCAATGAATGCATGAGAAAGTGATGGAAGAAAAACACCCATTTAAAGGTGAGAATCATTTTACATTTTCTACACTTGTCCTACATTTAAATTGCAAATATGAATAAATATACACTTCAACTTTAAAGAAATTAATAAATAATAACATTTTTTTCCTTCCCTTCTTTGACGTCTAGAAGAATATAAAACCATGTAAATTGACAATCATCTATTTCCCCTCTCCCTTCTATCTTATTATTTAGAAAGGTGGATGAGTGACCTTCCTTTCCTCTATTGGACCTTCCTTCTACCTTCTGCATTCTTCCCTCGTACCCCCTACCAAACATGGTATAAGCTAAAAAAGGTTCAGCTAAATTCAACCTTAGATTGCAAGAGTGCAATGAAAGAAGAGGTTTAAATGCCTTCTCACAAAAGCATTCTGAGTAAGGATACTGCTTCCTGAAATTCCTGTCCAATGCAATGGAAAAACTCATGACAGTTACCGAAGAATGTTTGACATGGCATGAAAATACATAAGGAGCCACAAGTTTAAGTGGGAACTCAGGGAAATTATCAAGAAATCTTGGAACTCATAGAGTTCTATTATAATTCTTATTTATGACTTTGTTTCCATGTTTTCGGGCTTTCTAGCATGTTTTCTTAACATTTCTTCATGGCTTCCCTGATCATCACCCCCACAATCTCTATTTTAATTTCCTTTGCATCTTTTGTCCTTTTTACATTTTCAATCAAATCTTCCCTCTGGGTGCGTATACTTTTTGGATAGTATTTCTAGAGGGAAAAAGAATGCATACTTGGACACCATCGTTCCTTTGTTTGCGGCGTTTTATAGAAGTCTGGATATTCACTTGGAATTCCCGAATGGCATTAAGTATTTCTACAAAAAATTTTCTTTTTCTAGTCTCAATTTGGGTCCTTGCCTCCTCTTCCAATCTTGACAGCCTCTGCATCAAAGGTAACTTACTAATCAGCAAAATGCAAGAAATCAATAATATGTAAGATATATAATAAAAAAAAAAAAGATCAATGCTGAAATAAAAACAAGCCAGATGTTATTTTTCTACTGGTTCCATCAATAGAACTCATCTCCAGTTTTGTCACATACACATGCAAGAATTGAATTCGCTAATTAATGATCGTTAGGTTTTTAAACCCAAAAACCAATCTGGTAAAATCCGTTATGACTGTTTTATTCTCCTTGCATAACTTCTGTTACTATAAAGATACAACCTCTGCAACAATCAATATTGATACCCCTTGACCTCATTGGCTGGAATTCATCAAATCAGTGTCACCTCATTCCAAAGGAAAACTACTCTCTATCACAGGTACTAAAGAAAAACTCAGAAACCCCAGTTTTCAATAATCCCTTGCTAAGTCAAACAAACACAGCTCAAACTAATAATGGGTATTTGAATATATTACTTCAGCATCCCGCTTCTTCCTGAAGTGATCATCAGCTTCCATTGCAAAAGCGTCTCCAACACCATAGAGAGGAAGGCGCAATCGCATCATACCCCAATCAAACAGTTGCTTTTCGGGATATGCACAGCTCATGCGAAGCCAGTATTCTGAACTCACATCAGACCTAACCTTGGTTTGCAACTCTGCTAGCTGCAAGAAAAAAGGGCATTGGTCAAGAACACAACTCATGTCACCCCCTCAATATCAAAAGAACACAGACAAACACAACCCCCAGTTGCCATCAACATAGGAATTCTAAATCAGCACATTTCGCTAAAATGCCAAAAGGCAAGATAAGAAGTTGCACATGCATCATAATTGCCTCATTTTTTGAGACAATTGGTTGCATCATGAAAAATCACTCAGACAAATAATTTAATGAGAAAGTATTGGTAACCTTATACTTTCCTATGTTCAACTTTTGTGATAATTATTCTTTAGCAAAATGTGAACTACACATGCAAGGAAGAAGTTGATTATCAAAAATCAAACTAATATTAATGCATCAGCTGTACCTTTAGTCCATAGAGTTCCAGTAAGCACTTTGTCTGCAGCTCTTCACCTCTACTTAAAGGCAACTCTGAAGTCAAAGCGTAGATAAATGAGAGGTGCTCTGGAGTTATTATCTAAACTATAATTATATACTAATAATCTTTAATCTCTAAGTGCACAATATAAAGCTGTGTGCTGCCAGTGCTTGATAGAAGCTTGCAACCAGAATATTTAGTAGGCAAAGTTTCATTGATACTTCTTCCAATAGGGTTTTGGAAACTGAACTGCATCTTGCAGCTTGAGAAATGGGAACCAATGGTAAGAAAATATATAACACAAAGGATAACCAATCCAATGCTCAGCCAACATTCACTTTCTTCATTATCATAGTAACATCATATGAAAACCTTTAAGCTTCAACATCTAACGTAGACCACATGTCAGAGCTGCGAAGGCATGCAAACATTGAAGACAATTGCTGGTTGAACCAGCATATTTATTGATCAAAAAGAATTAGAAGCTTAATAATAGCAACTTAGGGAGTAAACCCCTACCGATAGCAATTTAAAACTGCAAGCATGCAATCATTTTAAAGACTAGAAGCATTTGACAATAAATTGATCAAGAATAATTTTGCAGGATCATATAAGAGCAAATAAATTATATTAAAAGTAAAAGTTCATTCCAAATGATAATGACCTTCAAGCTCATTTAATCGATGATGAATGTGGCTGCGATACCGATTTTCATGGCATTCTGTCAATCCAAAACCGGACATGCATTTTGTCCGTTGCTTTGATAATGAATTCTCCAAGTCATTCAATAAATCTGATCCATGAAGAATTTTAGGACCATCCTGCTGCATCAATGTTAAACAAACAATCAAAATCCAGAAATTAACTCATTAAAGAATACTTTACCTTCAAGACAACAGATTGATCTATATCTCCGCACAAGGAACAACACTGTACAATATGGTTAGAGAGATATATAAAAAAAGAAAAGAAAGAAAAAGTATATGACTAAGAGCTAAATGATAAACTCTATCACCACATGATTCGGAAAACAAACAAAAAAGAAGACTAGATCTAGATAATAAGCCTCTTAGTGATCTGAAACCAAAATCCTTGCTGCACATTTCAGAATGTTAGTTTGTACTAACCATTTCACATAAAAGGATTATATATATATATATATAAGTGAAGTAAAAGTAAAAGGAGTACCACCAGATTTCACAAATTAAGAAAGATCAATTACCAATTTCCAGAGTTGACCAAAACCAAAAGATATTTACCTTCCAATTCTATTATTGTAAGCCACAGCATAACCACTAGCTGATTATATAGATACTAAGTAATAGCCTCCTCCAGAAGGATACAGATGTTCTGCCTTTTTTTCTTATTTCTCTTCTTCATTTATTTACAATTTTACTCATTATATTTATGATATCCTTTTCCTGATAGTCTCACCCAGACAATATCCCTGCTCCCCATAGTCTATCTAAGCCATAAAATGAGTGCTTATTCCATGTATGCTAACATATGTGACTCAGGTGAAAGCAAAATTTTCAAAAATTTGCTCCTTTTAGGATGAAGTAGTAATAGACACTAGTTTCTGCAATTTCACAAAGATTCAATCGAAACCAATTCAAATTATGTAAAAAATTTGCAGTTCACGCACTGTGAGAAATTCATGCCCACCAACCTAAACACCAATAATACTCAAAGCCAAATACATGAAAGCCTGAAGGAAACCACAAAATTACATAATTTTATCAGCCTCAAGAAAAGCAAACCTTGAAGCCTCCTTCAGTAACACATATCCAACCTTGAACTAATATCCTCACAAACCCACCAAGACCTAATTCCACAAGAATCTCGTCTGTTCATTAAAAACCTAAGCCAAAAGATTCCTTTCAAAAAAAGCAAATTTAGCAACAAAACAGGAACAACAAAAGAGCGTTCTATTGACCACAACACCCCCTAGTTTTCAATAATTCTAGACACAAAAAACCAACACAACGCACTAATATGCAAAAGCTACTACCGCTTTACAGTACAACAAACTAAAACAAAAAAGAACACTTCACAAAAACGTCAAATTCAAAATAATCCAAGAACCAAAGCACTTTGGAAAAAAAAAAAAAAAAAAAAAAGGCATTCCCAAAACACTTCAAAAAACCAAAAATCTACCAAAGTTACCAATCCAAGAGATCACAGACACAAGAAGGGCATCGCAAAAACATTATAAAACCCTATATTAGCAACGATTCCCAACAGAATGGACCAAGAAATCAAAAGGGTATCTTCAAAGACTCTTACCAAATCCCCCTCCACCACGGTTCCCTCATCAGATCCACCGTCAACATGAATCACATCACTATCAGCGTCTTGGTCGTCATAATAGATGGAGGAAACGGCGTCGTATACGTCAGGAGGGACAGGGAGGTTCCGAGAGATAAAGTTCAAGGCACAGATCAAAGACTTGGTCCTCTCTGAAGGGTCTAGGCAAGGTCTCTCTTGTTGATGGTGCTCCAACTGAGTCACCATGGGCGCGCGCGAATGATTTCGAACGTTTATATATTATGTTTTTCTAACGGTTTTTTTTTTTTAAAGAAAAAATTATCTGCGTTTAAGAGATAACATATGTGGGTGTATAATTTTGCTTCTTTGCAATTGTGTCGCTTGGCGAAAACAAACCCTCGGCGTTTTCTCTCTTATTTTCCCCGCTTGTGAAAGGGATAGCAATGTCTTTGAAATTACACACGTGCCCTACGTATTTGTTAATGACCAAACGCGTCCCTATTTTGCATCAAATGCCATATATACCCCAGATAAGTACAAATTATTATCATTTTCTTTTAACGATGCTTATATTTCAAATTTCGAATTTTAAATGATATAACAGCTGAATTAGTAATACTATATTATTATAAATATTAAAAAAATTATAAATTTTATATTATATAAAATTACTTAATTCTTATAACTTTTTAATAATTAAAACTATATAATACTCTGAACTCACCTATTTTAAATTTTTAATAATCTTTTTTTTTTTTTTCTAATTTTTTTTACTCTGGCTTTTATGGTAGGGCCCAGTAACACTGAGATTTTTGTGCAATTATTTCATGAGTTTGATATTCGCCGGGCGTTGAAAATTACTCAGTGAAAATCTATGCAGCGCAATCAAATAATTAAAATATAGGAAAATTTAAATTTTTTTAACCTTTTGATCATTTCCAAATCATATCAAATATGAACTGTAACTTATATTTAAAATTCTGTGTCATTTATAATCTTAACAACTATTTAGTAGTTTTTTTTTTATTTTTTTAATAAAAAATTATGGATTGATGATTGTTAATTATATTTTTAGTAAATTTTTTATTGTTACTTTAAAAAATCTAATGTTTGATTAATTATCAAATATTTTATATTCTTTTAAAGGAATATGTAAAAAAATTTTGAAAATAAATTATATGAAACGTAAAAATCTTCTAACATTACCACATTAATTTATATTACATGCTTAAATAAAAAAATTTTCAAATAGGATTGAAGTTATAACCATGACATGCATCATTTATACAAATATCAAAATACATCCATATCGAATACACGTTTAAACATAGATATAAAATCTATTATTGTATTATATAAAATCAAACCTATATAAGATTTTTTGGTGTGAGAGTAAACAATTTTTCTAATAGAATTTGGACATAAGATTAGGAGCAGGAATGAAACGTAACTTAAAGCTATAGATAGATATGCTATAAAATTGCTAAGATTTTGAATAAAAACGAACAATATCAAACACTTTAATGATTTCATTTTCAAAATTAAGTGAAAAAAATATATATAATAAATATGGTCTAAAATCTATTTTATATAATTTTTCAAGTATAATTTTATCCGTAAATCTTTTACTAGCAGAAGTTTACAAGTAAAATTTTGACAAAAAACCTATTTATTATTGGGTCGTTAGGCACGTTTTCAGCAAAAATTATATAATTACTTTAAAAAAAAAAACTGTATTTTCAAAGTTATTTTATAAGAGAGAATAAAAATTTTAAATTAAAATAATTTTAAATAAAATGAATGATATTTGCAACCATTTAAACTTTTAAAAGAACTTAGAGAAACCCTTAATTTAAGTTTATACTTTCATGTAGTTTAAACATAGTTGAGTTTAATTTTATTTTTTACTATGAATACCAACTTTTAGTAAAAATCTTCTATATTTTAACTAATATTTAATATTTTTATTTTTATTTTATCCCACGGTGCCATAAAACAACAATAACTATTTCATACTATCACTATAAAGACAACAACAGTTGTGTAGTAATAGGACCTTGACACTAAATATGCCCTTAATTTTGCATGGCTAATACAAAAGTTTCAAAAAAACACAAAAGAAAAATACTCTCAACTAGGTAAAAACAATAACAATTATTTTAGACCATGCTCAGGAATTTAATCTGCTATGCGTATCAACCATCCAGCACTCCTTGGAACCTCCGGCAAATCAGGAGTCACGGGATATTACATACTCGTTTTGACTGGAAACCTTTTTTTCCTTCGGGAAAATTAATGAAAAATCATGTTTACAAAATTGGCATAGCTTTACGCATACTGGATACTCTGGATAAAATTTTGTGACAATCAATGTAAAAACACAACAGTGGAGTACTCTATGTATGCATCATTATAATCCATTATATTGTTTCACAATGGAATTCGACCAGCTCCACAATCTGGAGAATCACTAATCGATAAAGCATTTCCCATGATATGAGCAAGAAATGGCCAAAATACTCTAATAAGTTTTGTGTTTATCATCTTCAAGTTACAACTCTTTGCAGAGCTGGGCTGATTGGTTCTTGGAAATACTGAAGAGAGAGAAATATTGGTTCCTGTTGGCAGAAATGCAGCAATTTGAATATATCCTCATATGGATAAACAAACCAATGAAGATTTGAGAATATAGTACCTCAGTCCGTATTCTTCGACTTCCTTGATGGGGACATGTGTTGAAATATGAATCAAACACCTCATGCGGATTTTCCACTTCATAGAAGAAACAAGCCAGTATTTAGTACGTGATTGGAATTAATTGTTGCAAAATGGGCACAACCTGAATACGAACATTTATCTAAAAAAGGCAAATATTATTCACCAGAAAGTATATTCTTATTTTCGTACACTTGCAATATCACACAAAATTGAAAAATCATGGAAATAGTTTTAAGGTAAAAAATTCAAAATTGGAACCAAGAACGTCCTCCCAAAATGGGAGTATACTTTTATGGAGAAAATAAGATTTCAGTAGGTAAGGTACCCTTAAGTTGTCATCTTCTTCAATACTCACTTCCAAACCAGCAAGTCCACCAAAAGCAATCAATAGGTGCCTAAGAAAATAAATATGCAATAAATCAACAAGAATCATGAATGGATGGCATGATTTCTAGAAAAAGAATCAGGTCAGAGAGACTTCGATGGATGTTCTAAATACCTGTAAGCATAAATTCTTAAACTAACAATTTTTAGTATAATCTTAGATATTGGAAGAAGACTATGCTAAGGTCCATGTTCCTCCAAAGAATACAAATACATTAACTAGTCATATTGGATAACTTGAATGACAAAATGGCTTCCGAGAGTGAGTGCCCAGTCTCAGCCCCTCTAACTGTATGTTTGAAAATTTTGTTATTCTATAAGGTCAATAGACTAGGAGTGATAATGCAACTCTAAGTCCCCAATAATGCATAGCCTAACATCTGCAAAGAAAGTGACCATGATCTGCATAACAAAATAAAGCTCCATTGTTCTGTGAACACCAGTGAGCATTGAGCCATAAATTTTCCGACCGTCCATATATAGCCCCTGAAAGTTCTAACTTCAGATCTACGGTTTATATTCTTGAGTATCTATAGTTCTGGGTTACACAGAACATGAAGTAGCGCTACTTCACAACTTATATTTATGGAACACATACAATTGTTAGATACAAGAAATATCACATCTATTTGGAACTAAGGATAAAACGTACAAGTAACCAGAACGTCCTACAGTTACCAAAAGCAGTCACTCAAAAGCAAATTACAGATACAGGTTATTAGTCAGACAAAAAATACCTGAAAGCAGGCAATGTAAGTTCTGAAGAATTAACAATATTACCATGCTCTGAGGTACAAATCAAATGATCATAGCCACCCTGTCATAGACATAATGGAAAATAATTGACTTGCTCAGACAAAAACCACACAACACTTTTACAAAGAAAGAAGAATAATGTATCATTGTATGTATACCTTGTATGAGCAATCCTTAAATACAGAACTAATATTGGAAGCATATCTAACTTTATACCCCCAATACATTCCTGATTCTTCCTTAGGCTTGGAAGATGGAACAACCTGGCAAAGGTGACCTAGAAAATGCAATATAAATTATAAATTTCACGAGACTCGGATAAGTTGCAGTCATGTAGAGATTGTGCACCTGCATGTATAATGCATTATTGGTAACAGAGGCAGTAAACCAAATTTTTATGATTCTAGATTAAAAAATATTATATCATTTAATAAAGATATATATTACCAGCATCCAAATTGCGATTGGTTCCCATAGCTACAGTTACTCTTACTCCCGGTTCAAGTACTTGATCAACCACAACGTTCTGCATTTTAAATCAATCAAAAGTTAAATATATCTGAATTATTATCTTGTGTCTTCAAACAGGGGAAACAGAAGCACATCAATTTATACTTCACTTATAACTTATATTACGTAAGCATTATAACAGCAGAAAAGCTTATGCATTGAAAATTATATAAAGATCATACTTATAACCATCTAAAATTACTAGCCCACTCATCAGGCCTATATAGTCATGTGTGATTCCACAATGTAAATGCTTTTCCTGAATGTCAGCTGTGCACTCATAAAGAATAAAAGAAAGATAAATTGGAGAAGGTGATTCAACTTTTCAAAGTTCAAACCAAAAATTTAAGACAGAGAGAGAGAGAGAGAGAAATACTAGATATTTCATAAATTACAATATTGGCTAATTGACTACATATTTCACAAATTACTATATTGACTAATTGACTACATATTTCACAAATTACAATATTGGTTAATTGACCGTTAGACCTGCAAATTAATAAAAATAAAGCTCCACACTGAGCTCTTTAAGCTTTGGGATTAGAGACTAAAGACAGGTTAATGCATAGAACTAACAGGATCAAACATGTCTGAGCCAATTTGTTTGTCTTTGGTTCTTTATATGCATTGGTACTTTATCTGCACAAAAATTTTGACAGGTTTAAGGTGTGCAAGGTGAAATTTTCACCGCCATATATATAGGACTCTGTCTATACAAGAACGAGGGGAAACTACCAATATCTACTACTGGTCAACTCACAGCACTGTTTCTGCTGAATTGCAACAAATTTTGATGCGTACCATGAAGAAAAGCCAAAACAAAAATCTGTAACCACGACAAAAAAATAGCTTTCAAATATTCAATCTTCAAAAGAATGCAACCATACCTTATTTATACCCACATCAACTAGAGTTCCTGCAGAGTTTGGCACTCTTTCTTTCAATGTAACAACTACAAAGTTATCACAAAGTATCAGAAAATCTGCATAGCTGTTGATGAAGGAATCAAACAAGCCAACAAAAGGATTTTGAAAAATAAGGCCAACGATTTCAAGAATGCTATTCCAAAGTCTAAAAATGAAAGAATGCCAATACCATCAAATTCAATGCCTACAATAATCCTCAAATCTATAAAGGGAAATGTTTTCAGTTCATGCTTCTGCCTTCCTGATAACCTTTCTACAAACTTAAAAAAATCCCAAGGTAAGAAGAAAGAGGGAGAATGCAATTTCTCCGTTAAAGCATTGCCCCATGTCTTAAGATTATCTATTTAAGATTTCGATTTCTCACTTCTCATATGTCCTATCACTGACTAAAGATTAACTATCCCCATCTCAAGCCACCATGGGCTGCGGTATGGATAGGATAATGTTTATTTTCATGAGCAACCCTTCTAGCACAAACCAAGTGATCAACTTTCTAACACCATCATTTAATGTACTGTTGTCATACTAAGACTTCCCACCCTTTATCATTTATCCTTGTATCTCTCTACAAGTTGATATGACATAACCAAAATGCACAGATAAGAAAAGGATCCTATAAAACATCCCCACTAATAAAATTGCATCCTGATTCATACAGATAAACTTGAGATTCATTGAGAAATAAGAACCCTACTCATTAAAATATGAAAAGGTAACACAGCTGGTTTTATTTTTCAGTTTTTGTCTTAACGTGTGCAAGCTCTCTTGATTGGTGCCATAACAATTTATAAAGAAGTCCAATAAATAATTTCTAAAACTATAAGAATGTCAGCCTACATTTCGTCTACCCATATATGAACTAGAAAAAGCAAAAGTGAACTGGTATGAAGTGCACAAACTAAGATAATCTTTATAAAACAAAAGAGGATTAAAGAAGTGAAAGTATACCTTCCCTGTATGGCACCCACTTATGCTCACGCAGATAATGGGGAGCATCAAGAGGGAGACAATATAAGATACAAACAACTTAAATTGTCCATAGCACCGATCATACTAGAAAAGCACTAAGTGGAATAGTATCATAATTTGCAATAAATTCATGGACCCGCCACAAATCTTAGGCTGTTATGCATAGGGAAGAAAGCTTTCCTCAAATACTGTGGCGTCTCAAGATACTGTATGATTCTAACAAGAATAACTGCACCACTTTCATTACCGTCCAAATTATTTGCAGCCGAAGCACGAGAATCATCATTTGAGCAACTATTATTATCAAATATCACAACCTATTTTTTATTAATTAAAAAGAATAATATCCACTTCTCAATAATTAGTTATAAGGAAAAACAAACATCAAAATGCAAATCTACATTAAAACAAACCTAAATACCTAACTAGTCAAAAGATGCTCAATATCTATTTTAACATTTGACTTTTTTTTTCCTGAAAAGCTGAAAAGCTGTTTAAGGTAAGAGAATTGCTTGATGTGCTTTTCGAGAAAGCTCTCGGGTGCTACTTCAAATCATTTTCACTTGAATTGATTTATACCAAATAAGTCCAATTAATTTCCAGCTAAAAACAGAGTTAAGGAATTGAATATCAATACGGACCTCATCAATTCGTAAAATGGTTGCAGCACGAGCAATCCAACCAGCCAACTGATAAAAAACAAAAAATATAAGTAAATATAAACTTCGATACAAATGAAACAGCGTTATATTTAGTTACTAAAAAGATGAAGCAAATGAAACATAAAGAAACAGAACTGGTACTCTAGTGGCGAGTTCCAGAGACTGAGTGTTGTCGATGATGGAGCCGGGCACTGCTATGCTAACCGTGGGCACTTCCTTTGGTGCATCATCGTTTTGCCTGTCCCGTTTTTTCTTACTCTTGATTTTCTTGGTTTCTTCAGAATCTCTGCTGGCATTTTGTGATTCATGATATTTATAGCTTCCTGAACATCTGGTTCTGGTTCTAGTTCGGCTCTCTTCTTCTTCTTACCCATTTCAGTTCGGCTTTGATCAGGTTTTGTTAGACTTTTGTGAGTTCTCCCAGGGTATCCAATTATAAATATAGTTTATATGTTGTTATGAACAGATCGGCAGACAGCTTCCAGGGACTGGAGGTGAATTTACACATACCTCCCCTAAGACTTGAAAAAATAACACTTAAAAAGAGAAAGAATCAAGAAAGTAACACATACACCCCTCACTTTAACGATGTTATCACTTTCTATTAACAAATTGACTTTTCCAATGAAAAGTCAATTTTATCCTCACACTGAATTATAGCATAAAATATCATCGAGACTGTACATTGTCATATCATGTTTTTAAGATGCGTACTTGTTTTTTGCACCCAAACAAAGTTGGACTGGCATGTGGTCTATTATGGGCTGTACAAGATTCACCAATGGAAATCTAACAAATGCTTAAATATTCCATTCCCTGTACCTGCATCAAGACACTTTCCAACACAAATCAAAATATTATAAACTAGTGGCAAAAATGCTTCTTGTGCATTAACAAAAAACAAAAAAAAAATAAAATAAAATAAAAAAAATAAAAGTGTTTAATAACAAAATATTACATTCTAATACAAAATAAAATCTCCATCATCATGATGAGCATTAGGAAATGATAAAAAAGGGGTGAAATGAGTACATATCAAATCGTTGTTTTAACCAATTTCTAAAGTCGTTGACAGATAAATAGGGTCTCGAAAAAGAGAAAATTATAATCGCAAGCAAAGATTTGGACAAAACCTAGGCATTACTTGAGAAAAATCTTTAGTATAAATGGCCACAATCAGAGACCAGAAGTGAGTTTTTCATTACAGAAGAGACCTCTAGTTGCAACTACAATAAAAACTAAAGCTAGATATTTTAAATATTAATGGATGTTGTGAAGCACTGATACACCTTGATAAGCACCATCCAGCACTGATTTTCCACCAGAGAAGGGGCAATCTTCCAACTTCCTCCTCACTAGATTACGACAAATATTTCTCCGAAAGACAAACTTATTTTCAGTAGTCTAGATGCATATGCACAGATCCACGGCCAACAAAAGTATAGAAGACTTGTCATCATATTTCAAAAGATCCAGTTTAATTTTCTTACCATGCAGTTGGTGCGTAGTTTTTGAGCTTGAAAATATCATATAAAATAAAAGGCATCAAAAGCAACCAAAAACTAAGTAAGCGTTATAGTCAATTTGTACAATCCAATATATAGAAAAGACTAAGCCTTATATTATGGACTATATATTGGCATCCTCAAGGAGTGGTTGCACATCATCAGGAGAAATTTTAAGCAATATTGTTGCCACCAAATGGATTCACAAAAATTAATAGCTTCTTCAATTGACCTCTATTAAAAAAAAGTAAACTACGGAAACAAACTAGAAAAAGTACAACCTAAATGCATTTCGACAATAAGCATAATGACAGTATCCAAACCTCTAATTATATCTGAGTTCTAATAATTGTTTCAAAAAATTCTAAATTTTCTTTATTTGCTCCCTTGTTTTTCCTCTTTCTTTTTTCATTTTTAATGCAACAAAAGAAAGCACTACTACCGCTCAGAAAATGTCTAATTTGATGCTATTTCTGTACTTTCAAAGGTATATTACATTGGTATCAAATAGATTAAACACAATATTTGCATAACTAAACACATTTAACTTCTAACTTTAGGAACAAATTTCATTCATTAAGCTTCTCCATTTTTGAAACCAACTAACAAAATTTCATAAAAACTCAGAATAGAAACCCATTATTTTGGTTACCCAAAACTCAAAAAGTGAAATTAATCTCAGCTATAGGTATAATCGTCACTAGCAGAACCCACAAATCCAAAATATTCTTTTTTCCTCCCATGAAGCCTAATTTTTCCATTAGAAATGAACATCAAAACCCATAAATGAGATGTGTAATCAGCATGCGTTTACAATCCACAAACATCTATCTAACTCATTTTTCATCAACCGAACTCACTAGTAACAAATAAGTCAATCAAAAAATGTCATAACCCCATGAACAAAGTCACTTTTATCCTAGGAATTATCGATTAACACATTATAACCCATCATCTCAATCTCAGAACAATAAATGCTCCATAATAAACTGATAAATTATAAAATTGAAAATTTAGGAGATAAATAAATACGAAAATCCAATCTAACCTCAAATCCATCGATTTCAATGGAAAAAATCCTTCTTTTCTGAGACTCCATTACTTTGCATATGTTGTCGCGAAACTCAACCCAGCCAATAGCAACCGGTATGGGGGAAAAAATTTACCCTCCGAAATATATCTACATCCATTTCAGTCTAGATAAATTATCAAATTATAGAATTTGGGGAGTAAAATTTTGTTTCAGCAAGGCTTTTTCAAAGACAGAATGATAAGGTTTTTGTGTTTTTTGCTTGAAGATAAAATGAATTAGTGCTCCAGGCGATGCAGTGTGCTGTCTTCTGTGAAATGACAGTCATACCCTTGAGAATAAGGATCAATGATAACGTCCGTTAATTTATGTTGAGGGTAGGAGTGTTACGTTAATCATTCCTTCTCTCCAGTTGTTATTTTACCAAACTTCAAAGTGTAAATTCCCCTATTTTAATTTTAAGAATTAAAAAACACTGATTTTATTGAACATTAGCATTTGCTTTTATAAGTAATAATTTTATTTTATTTTTATAATTAATAATTATATTTCATATCTTGTGTGAAGTAAAATTCACAACATTAATAATCTTAAATGGCCCTCAGTTATTCTGCTAGTTGGTAGAGAAGTGGTACGACTTTCGGACTCACCGGATACCCACCCTTTTAAAGTAATAAAATAATTGGGAAAGAGAATTGTTTATGTCATATATGAAAATTTAACTTGCATCAAACATGTCAGTATTTAAAAAAATAAAGAAAAAACTCTTAAATCCACTTGAGATTAATTATTAAAGCTTAATATGCAATATGAGTTTTTCAAACGTTTTTACAGAGAGTGATTGTGATTATTTGAAATGAAAATGATACAACTCAGCCATTTGCGGGGCAAAATACTAGAATTCTAAAAGTAAAATGAGTTTGAAGTCATATTCTTGGGAAACATCGTTTTCAAAAGTTAGAAATATTGTAATCATTAATATCATGTCGACATGTAGCCGGTGATGCGTATAGTTGTCCGGTAAGTTTTACACAACATCAATTTCGAAAGATAGTCTATGGATGACTTTTATACCGCACCTGCAGCCAATGAAAACATACGATTTTTTTTTTCTGTTGTTTCAGTTATTATTGACGATTGTCTGACAAGAAATTCAAGGGTTTACATGAGTTCATCCTTGATTTCATGGATCCATCGTATCTACTTTTTCGCAAATTTTTATTTGTATTGTCAGTGGTTAATGGATCCCATTCCATATGCATCACAAAACTGATTCCCAGCTGCTGACAGATGGCACCAGTATGCCCGACTTCTGCAGAAAGTGCTCTATAGAAGATCCTAAGTTCAACCAGTCTCTTGAAACCCTAAGTTGAACGGTCGAGGACCTTGAGGTAACAAAATACCCAGCTGCCCAGCATATAAGGCAGATTTCAAATCCAAGACTTCTGCCACATCTACCTAGATGATGTGAAAATAAAGGCGGTATGGTACCACTTGAACAAAGAAAACTTAGGTACTAGCGAAACCTCTACGAAAAACAGTCACAATTTTTGTACACTAAACCTTATAATTTATATTATGAATCTACTTTACAAGGCATTTTAAATGAGCCATCAAAATCTAAGAAAATTATAGAGGTGTTATCCTTTGTTCGCAGAGTACTAGCCTCACTCAACAAAATATTAGCAATCTTCTCAGTTGAATTCTCCTGATCTGTAGAACAGTATTTCTCCCTCATCTGGCATCTCAAATTAAAAATTCTTTTTTAAAATTCCAATGGAGAAAGAAATTCTAAATAACATATAAGACCTGAATTCAAAAATCATAAAAATATAGAAAAGTACGAAATTAGAGAATACCTGAAGGACTAGCTGAACTGCTTTCGTGATGCTAATGACATCCCAAAAACCATCACTACGTTTTAAAGGAAAACCCAGATAATATTAAAAAAACTGAAACTGAAAAGATAAGAAGCAATAGCAGAATAGGGTTTATTTTATAGCAGCTTAAATATGCAATGTTTAGCAACTTGGATATCGAAAGTCAAGCACATAAGGAATTATCAAGCCACACACACAAGGCATTATCAAGCTACAGGTCAACCCAAGAACTAAACAAAAAAGGAAAAACATGTACACCAAATAAAGCCATAAATAAAATGGAACATGATTCTAATGCAAAAGTACATTGATCAAAGGCAAAATCACCTTGCCAATAGCGCAAAGGCCTTGCTGGCTTGATCAATATGCACAACTTGACTTATATAAGGCTCTGCACTGAAGCGAGCATCCTGCTGTTTCAAGAATTTGTCCCCAAGCATCCGAGCAAGATTTAAACCTGAACAAAAATATGAAGGAAAAAGGGAAAAGTAAGTGGTTCTCTAAATCCACTAACTGATGTTATCAACAAATTAACTGAACCAGTTTTGCCCTGACCGCACAATCGTGTTTCCCTATCTTTCAATGGTTCTCCTGTTTCTTTGATTCGGAGCCTTTCAGAACTACTAGTTATCCTATGGTCTTCTGTCATTTTAATCTGCTTCCCATCAACACTGCCACATAAAATTATTTCAGCTGTAAACATGATGATAAAAGCAGTTGCAAAATCAAAATTTCTATTCAAGTGAACCAAAAGGACCATTAAATAACTTATACCAGTACAGAGACAAAAACAAAGCAAATTACAGCTGGTACTCTAAATATGGCACAGAGACAATATTCATCATTCGTAAGTACCTTCAGCTTTTATAACTATGATTTTACAAATACGAGGGGAAAAAACAACTGCATCTATGATCAACATGATTTACAAATGGTAACTGTCAATTTCGTGTTATTATTAAATTATTCTAGCACATACTAAAAGAACATAGGAATTTCCAACGAAAAGAGAAAATAACATAATGACTATTCTTCAAAAAAGAAAAACAACAGCCAAAATCTTTCAGCTCGCCTGCTGTTGTCCTACCATGAAGTCCATTGAGACATGGCACAGGTTCCAACGATATAATCATCTAGAAATCGATGAATAAAAAGTGACAATATAAACACTTACTTCATAACACAAGCTGAGTCCCCAACATTTGCACATTGTGCAAATAAATTTTCTTTGCCATCAGCCCAAACCAGAAGCACTGTTGCCGTACAACCCTGCAATTGGAATCAAATATTACAGTATGCAAACTGTTAGCATTCACCCTCCAACAGCAGAAAAATAATTGAATAGAAGATTAAATATATTGAAGAAATCTGACAATAATATCCACTCTCTGAAGCCAAGAAACTAGAACGCGTAAGTATCAAATTACACGAGGAATGGGACAGGTAACAAGCAGGAAAATTTAGACAAAATTTTTAGTTTCTAATAAAATAAATCAAGACAAAATGTTTTTTTCAATGCAAATAACTCAATAAAATTAAAATGTGCATAGATATGAAATATAACAAGTTCATAAAAAATAATTCAAATTCTATCACAAGTATTGAGTTGGGAATCATTAGCATTTCCCAATGTTAATATCATAGCTAGTTTGTAATGCTCAACATAAATTCTAATAGTTTTCCATTAGTTGTCAAACTTCAAAACACAGATACAATGCTGAAGCTTATTCTAGCATAGAATAACGGAATCCAATACAAAGAAAGACAGAATTGCATGTTTGGTTTCTCTGAGTTTACATAACTAACAGAAGCAGTATATCAACAAATTATAAGAAAAAACTGACAAAGGAAAAGATAATCAACCATATAAATACTGTAAAAGACAGATAAACAGACATCGTAGATAAAGACCAAAGGTTTCCATTACAATTTACAGAAAATTCACACAGAATTTACAGAGAAGGAGAAACGGAAACCAGGTAGGGAAAAACCTCATAGTAATGATTCAAGGATGCTTCTGTTTGAGAAAAAGCATCTCTCAGGACATCTGAAGCATCACACTCTGACAAAACCCTCTCTTTTTTAAGTGAATCCGACAATATACCAGCCACCATCTTAGGCAGCATTCTGGAATACAAAATTTATAATAAGTACATATATAGGTATTGGGGTGTGCAGGATAATTGCATTAGAAGAAAACATGAATTGAAAATAAGTGTGGATGTGGCCTATTCAAGTTCAAAATTGAGTGGTTTGTAAAGTAGATTTTCATATAATCCTTTTTCCCTCTACATGATGCCATTATTAACAAATATTTTCACCTTTGTTTTTGCCCTTTCAATATTTTCTGACCATTTAAATTGAAAAAGGCTGCATATAGTGATCATTCTTCTCATCCATTATATT
>JAWDEX010000010.1:5140190-5150260 GCA_035221805.1 Trichilia hirta | reverse complement strand
GTTGCCGTACAACCCTGCAGCATCAAATATTACAGTATGCGAACCATCAACCTTCACACTTTAACAGGAAATTAACTGAATAGGAGATTAAATATATTGAAGAAATCTGACAATAATATCCGCTCTCTGAAGCCAACAAACTAGAACTCATAAGTATCAAATTACACAGGAGATGGGACAGGTAACAAGCATTAAAATCTAGACAAAATTTAGCTCCTAATAAAATAAATCAAGACAAAATGTTTTCCTTAATTTGAATAATTTAGAAAAAAATTAAAATGTACATAGTTGTGAAATATAACAAGTTCACAAAAAATAGTTTGCATTTTATCACAAGTATTAACTTGGGAATCATTAGCAATCCCCAATGTTAATATCATGGCTAGTTTGTTATGCTCACCACAAATTCTAATAATTTTCCATTGGTTGTCAAACTTCAAAACACAGATACAATAAGGAAGCTTATTCTAACATAAAATAATGGAACCCAACAAAAAGAAAGACACAATTGCATGTTTAGTTTCTCCGGGTTTACATAACAGAAGCAGTATACCAACAAATTATAAGAAAAACAGACAAAGGAAAAGATAATCAACCATAAAGATGCTGTAAAACACAGATAAACAGACATTTTAGATTTAGACCAAAGGTTTCAATTACAATTTATAGAAAATTCATACAGACTTTATGGAGGAGCAACAGAAACCAGGTATGGGAAAAACCTCATAGTAATGATTCATGGACGCTTCTGTTTCAGAAAAAGCATCCCTCAGGACATCTGAAGCATCACACTGTGACAAAACCCTCTCTATTTTAAGTGAATCCGACAATATACCAGCAACCATCTTAGGAAGCATTCTGGAATATAAAACTTATAATAAGTACATATATACTGTCAGAATATACATATATAACTATGCTAAAAAGGAGAATATAATAAATGAGAAGAATGACCACTATATACAGTTTTCCAAATTAAATGGTCAGAAAACATTGTAAGGGAACAAGGGTGAAAATTTTGTTAATAATGGCATCATGTAGAGGGAAAAAGGATTATTGAAAATCTAATCTACAAACCACTCAACTTTGAGCTTGTACCAGGCCTCACCCACAACACTTATTTTCAATAAACATTTTCTCCAAATGCAATTATCCCACGCACACCAATACCAACTTGGTAATTTACTCCAAATGAGAATATAGAGCTAATACAATAATAGTTCAAAAAGTCGACCACAGTGTAGTCTAAATATTGGAGAAGACGGCACAAATTCCTAAGACACCCAAAACAAACGCGTATTTTATTAATTTATACAACTATAGAAACACAGTCATAGAATTAAACAGCATCTGAGAGAAGTAATGGTGAAAACTAAAAATAACTGATGAAAAATTGTGATCACAAATTTTTTCACAAGCATCCAACCTAACCACCAATGATCAATCCTAGATTACTATGTGAAAGAGTTAACTAACAAGTGAATATGGGAAAATTGTGCACAACGTATAAAACATTTCACATCCCATTTCAAGATAGCATAATGAAAGTTAAAAAGAACTACTAACTTGCTTGCAGATTTTGCTGCCGCTGCACCACCATGTCCATCACAAATACCAAACAATCCAAACTGCAAAGTAAGCAATTAGAATACTTTCACAAAATAAATAAGTATCAATTATAGAATAAAATAGGTAATGCCATAAACCTGATCAGCCCCGGGAAGGGGCCAATGATAATAGCACACATCTTCCATAGGAAGTTTCTTTGCTCCTCGACGCAAAGACATGGGATCCGATGCCACACCAACACCAAAAGGGATCTGAATGTCAGTTTGATATGTAATTTGAACCTGTCACAGAAGATCTTTATAGATTGAGCACTAACCAAGAGACAAAAATTAAATTTCTCCATGCAAATTATTGCCAAATAACCAATCAAGGATACATAATATAATGACAGCCAACAAAGAATGAGCGCCAAAACTTTACAGAGAATACAGAATCTCTAAAGTGATATCACTAAATAAACAATTCCTTTTTAGTGTTTTAGAAACTATAGCTTTGCATATTGTGCAATACTTTTTAGTTCAACCTCATTACTCTTATTGCATGGGTAATAAAGCACAACACAATGATTTTCAGTGAAGAAGAAGAAGAAGAAGATGAAAAGTCAAACATACAAAATGTGACAAATGGTCATGTCAATTCAACAGTCACATGTTCCTGGAAACCAATTCTGATGAACTTCACAAGAGTATATATGTTGATTAGCACAAAACTATATCCAGGAGAGTACATATCTAAGCACAAAGTTTCTCAAACTTGAATTTACAAAATTCATAATAATATTGCTGAATTACAAAGAGACTAGAAAATATTACCGGACAAAATGCTAGAACTTTATTATATTAGATATATGCACAATACAACAAGCTGGCATATCAACTCTCATCATTCACATGAATTCAAGCTGGCAGGGATATAAATCTAGAAAATTTGTCATTGTCACACAAATTTACTTACATGAATTCAAGAAGAAAGACTTGAATTACCATCAGATAAGAAGGAAAATTCACTTACATGTATGTTTGAAGTTGTACCAAGAGTTATGGTGTCTCCACTTGCAAGCTCAACTGGCTTACCCCAATGTCTACTTCCAGGATCAGGATGATTAATTGGCTGTGAATTCAGTAGAGTTCCATTTAGACTACCCATGTCTACCAGCTCCCATTTCAATTTCTGAAACCAAAAATACATGTATATTTTATTCAATCAGACATACATATAACATGCAACCATATACAAATCAAAGCAACATGGTTTCCATGAACTTTACATTTGAATTCCAGTTTATCCATGCATGCTTTCCCGACACTTCAGAATCCGTCAACAACAAATCACTCGGAGAAACCCTTCCAAGGGTCAGCGGAAGCCTAGAAGCATTTGTTGACTGAACAGAACAATGAGCCCCGCAAGAAGGACCAGATATAACCTCCAGGGAGAGGCAGCTTCCTGCACTTCTAACAAAAGATATGATGACAAGTTTTCCACATTCAGCCACAAGAAATGGCATGTAAATCGTTAACCTCTTGAGGTATGCGAAAGGAAAAAGACATTACTTTGATATGCAATGGCCTTGGGCACAAATTTTTGGAACCTATCATTACCAGAACCTAACTTCAATTTACTAAGTTTTTGCACTTCAGCTGAGTGATCTTTAATCAATGGATGCTTAAGTGTCTGGCCAACTGAAACATCCTCCTGACTATCAGAGATTACATCAAGAATCAAGCAATCATCTGGAAAAGTGAACATAAAAAATTAGATTATGCAAGAATGCCAGAGCAACTAAAGCATACAATTAAGTGAAAACGTCCAGATAAATCTTTATGGGGAGAAGAATTTAAAACCTTGAGTCACATGCGGAGATGCAGAGGAAAACCTCTGTTTATGAACAAGTCCATGTGCTTGGGGCGAGCGCCAAAGTCCTTCATTTTGATAACAAGCTCCCTCTAGATCATAATTCCTTGTCAAATCATTGCTTTGATCTCGAACCACACCCCCATCATCTGATATGAGGGGCCTCTCAAGTTCACTAGTCTAAAAATGAATGCATCATGTGTAAAGAAAATGAGAGTTAACACAAAGTCCACTCAGAGAGAAATATGCCTAAAGAAAGACAATTTAATTATTCAACTTACCTAGGTATTTATGACTCAAACAGAATTAATAAACTTAAAGGAAAATAAAAAGGCCCAATATTTCCTTCACAGACCTCTATATATACACACAGAAATAAGCTATACCACATTATGCCTATATCTAAATAAAGCTGTAAACTCTAGCACCCAATGTATGAATTTAATGAAAATAAATTACACATTGAGCTTTCAATCAACTTTTCCAAGACTTTGCTTAGGGTGCATCTGAAGCCACTTTGAATCCAAACTAATTCCTACATGTAACAGCGTATTCCTGGTAGGCAGTGTAGTAAAAATTAACCTCCCCATATTTAATGTTACGGTGAATTTTCCAACAATGTAACAACCAGTTGCTAGAGTACGCAGATATCTGAAATTTATTATTTTCATTCACTCAATAAATTGACAAAATATTTTCGCAAATTACCCAAAACCGCAGCTCTTATATTACATTCATTCCGGCTCTTGTAACCCCAGAAACAAAAATACTTCAAACAATTTGTATTAAATGCTCACTACCTTAATCTAAAATATCCAACCAATAAAATCAAATTTCAAAGGTCTACTAAATTGCCAATCTACTAATCAATTAATCATGATCAATGAATAAGACAATACTATAGCTTTAACATATAAACCTACTAAGAAAACAAATCCAAATGGAGCGCAACACGCTACAAACCTCGACTGATCATGCGCCACAATACTAAAATTCAACCTCTCATTGAAACTTTCTAAATCCAAAACATAACATCAAATCAAAAAAAAAAAAAAATTAAGCCACTTAATCTAATAAACCTAAATCTTTGAAAATAAAATAAAATTAAAAAAATAGAAATTAGAATAAAAATGAAGGGGTACCTTGGTGATGGGACGAGAGCGATAAGTTAAGAAGAAGCGCCACGGTTTACAGGCGAGCAAGAGGAGAAGAAGGATCAATAGCAACATAAAGACGATGGTGAAAACGACAATGCTCTGTTGTATAGCCATCATCGTCGCGTTTCTCAATCTCTTCTCTCTCCCTTCAGAGGAGATATTCAGATTGGGTTGCTGCTGATTTGCGAGAACCTCGCTTTGAAATGGTCGAACAAATATTTTTTTATTTTTTAATTTGTCAATTAATACCGTCACATATTTATATTATTTAAGATAATTTTATTTTGAATTAAATATAATGAATTGTATTATCTATAATTAATCCGTTTCGAAATAAATTAGTTAATGTTTCCGAATAAACAAATAAAAATACCCAATTCTTAGTTTATTGGAGGGCTCTCTTATGATTTATATCAAAATCAAGAACTTAAATTTAGTGTAATTTTTTACTCTTAGTCTACGTATATAAATTATTGTAATAAAGAATAATAATTTAAATGTGCTCTATTCTCGTATGATTTTATGGGTAAATATATAATTAGGATACGTCTTCAACTACGCATGTCACATACACTTGCCTTGCATGCATGTGTTCTTGGTGTCACCTAAGGGAATGTGATGAGGGTAACATATATATGACATGTACAGAATGATACACTAGACTTTGTAGCACTTTTTATTATTTTTTCTAATTAATTTATCTATCGGTACAATTCAGCTATCCGAAGTGAGTAACCGGATAGTTTAGGCCTAAAATATTTTTATAGATGGACTGTCGGCCCAATACATGATTTGCAGTGGGCTCACACAGACTGGATTACTATCGCTCATATTTCCATGAAAATAAAATCGATGAATAGGCCTTTGAAAAAATCGTTCCCTTTCGTAAAATTCTAGGGTATTACTTCATTACATTAACTTTATCAATTCAAAATAGTGATTGCCTTTATTTCGTATAAAATCTGTATATATTTTTCTAGCCTATTATTATAAGTGATAGAAAGAAATACAATAACATTAAATATGTGTTGAGGATCAAAATATATGTATACATACTCGGATTTCTATTTGTTTGATCCAAATGATTCGACTACAAATTTACTTGAATTAATAGATTGTCATCCGTTTATTACCCAATTAAGATGTGAAGATTACAACATGTACTATTAAGAGAAAGAATAAATATTGGCATTAAAAGTAAGCAATTAAAGATATAGAGAAAGACAACGTATACGAATGCAAAAAAAGTGTTTTTGAGGATCAAATTTTATATATGGATCAGATCCGACAAATTTATTTATATAAATTGATCGGAATCTAATGGGTATATTACCTATGAAATATATATATATATAATTTATTATATGATCAATTTGCTGCAGATGGAGTGTTTAAATATATAAAATTTTATTATATGATCAATTTGCGGCAGATGGAGTGTTTAAAATATACGAGTTTTAATCAGTCGTCATTTTTAAAAATATTTGACTCTTCTCCATTCTAAATTATCAAAAATTTAAATTTATTGTAACTATTTATTCAATAAACTACTAATCCAAAAAATTTTCATTCATCGATCTAACTACAATTGTTTCACAATACAAAAATAAATGTTGCGGATCAAAATATATTTATACATAATAATTTATTAGTTTATTTTATCATAATGATTCGGAAACAAATTTAGTTATATTAAGTAATTACAACTTAATTGGGTTGTTACCGATCAAATTAATAAAAATACATGTATAAATAGATTTTATAATATGATTTACAAGCGGACACGAGTAATGTTTAAAATTATGAATTCTCATCACTTAGAATTTTTTAAAAGATTCAAACTTTCTCTATTTTAAATTTATAGTAACTATTTATTCGATGAACTGGTAATCTTAAAGATTTTCATTTGTCGATCTAGCAATAAGTGTTTCACTTGATCTACTTCTCATCACTATATTTGCATAAAATAGTGAATAAAACTACTAGCAAATTAATTCTCTCTTCTTTTTTTTATTTTTTTTTATTTTATTTTTTTTAATCTTGTTGCTTGATAAACATTATAACTACAATATATTCTTAATTATCAAAACAAAAAATAAATGTATATCAATACCAAATAATAATGAATTAAAAAATAATATATAATTCGACCAAAATACTTTATATTAGAATCATACCGGATTTGAAGAATCCGTATTACTTTGCTTTTTTCCTGCATTTGATTCAAAAATTGTCTCTAAATATAACAAAAATGCAATTAATATTTCATCAAAGTACACAATCAATTTACATGAAAATATTTCGAATTTATAAGAATTTAAACCAAGAGAGAAAATGGAAAGTAAGATATTGTAGGTAATATCATCTTACCCCTAATTCATTAAATTAGGAACAACATCAAGTGAGATGATACATATATATACAATCAATTTACAATAAGAATTTAAACCAAGAGAGAAAATGGAAAATAAGATATCGTAGGTAATATCATCCTACCCCTAATTCATTAAATGAGGAACAACATCAAGTGATATGATATATATGTGTGTGTGTGTAAAAAATGCTAGATTTCATATTTAGTTATCAGATTTTTAGCAGGCAAAGAAAATAATTAATAAAGCTCAATATGGCACGGCTGTGGTTTAGTTCCCTTGTAAATCTGGCTTTTTAGGGTAAAAAGAAAGTTAAAAGCTTGTGTACAAGGAAAGAAATTAATTGGGCATATCTTTATTTATTTATATTTTTATTAACTATTATTTTATAATTACTCCGAAGATTTGGCGAGTAATTTGTAGTAGTATAGATAAGTTATTCTTTTTCCCCGGTCCACTAGTGTCTTGAAGTTTGAGGATGAGAATGTATGCATATGGTAAAAATATTTTTTATAATAACAATTAAATTTTAATATTAATTTTTTTATGCCAAATTAAAAGGTTCATCATTTGTAGTCAATCACGGTTGTCCATTTCCTCAGTCATCAATCGATAATGTTTTTTCTTGTCCATATTAAAAGGCTTTTGACTGTTAAGAATCTAAGAAAAGTGATTCAAATTTTTGGTTGATTAATTTCAAATATGAATCACGTGCTCGACACATTAACATTTCGTTCTTCATGGACAAATAAATACATAGAATGAAATCAATATTTCAAGAGAGAATATATTAATTTCATCTTTTCCATGCTCTAAATAGTGATTGGGGCACATTGGGAACATATTGATATATGTTGTTCGACAAAAATCCAAAAGGTTTTATCGTTCTTCCTATATTTTTTTGCCATACTGTTGAAAGAAATGGGTTCCGATTAATGAGCCCAACACCAAATTGTAAAAATTTTATATATGTTTGTAAATTATTTTAATGCACATATATTCCTTCTACATATGAGAAACGGCCAACTTTTCTTTAGATACATGATATTTATTTAATATCACAAGCAATCGATGTATTTTTATTTCAATTTTAAATTGAACGCCTTAACAGCTTAAATATTTCGTAAACATATACTTTCATGACTTTTATTTAATTATTTATTTACTTGATCGCTAATGAATTCATTTTAACCTCATGACCCTTCATCTGCTTGAAGCTCAACTTGTAAATTACTATGTTAACTGGAGCGTTTATTATGGCAGGAATGTTTTCTCTTTAGCTTGCCAGATTTCCGACTTCGAGTGTCGCTATTTTTGAAGCAAATGGGAATATAGACACATTGCAGTAGTCAAATATATGTACAAATTAAGATAATATGAAGAAATATGCCACTCTGTAAGCTTGTATATATATAACATATAAAAGTCAAACTAGGAATCAGAGAATATAGGCATCTATCAGCACTTGCGTTGTTTGTGGAGAAATTCCATTGACCATTCAGAATTAAAAATTGTTGTCAGTCCTTTTAAAATCTCGTCGGCTTCTCCTTTATGCATCGTATATGGTAATGCTGAGGAATTCAAATGGGGATGTGTATGTATCTATGTACGTAATTTTTTTCGAAAGGAAACATTAATTTGATCAATTATATCATGGGTTTATTTCTGCTTTCTAATTCTCTTCATTCTTCCTCCATTTACTCTTGAGTTTGTTGGGTTTATCGATTCCTTTGTGATTTCAAGGAGTGGGAAGTTTACCGACACAAGAGTCACATAATAACCTGTTTTACCGGTACGAAAAAGACGAAAATCTGTGTAGTATTTAGTGTTTGTTATTTAAAAAATTTTAGGTATTAATAATTAGCATCTTTTATAAAAAGCTGATAAGAAATTTTTTGTTCGCACACAGGAAAATCCTACCAAAGCTGTCAGCAAGTTACAAATAACTATCAATAATCAGAATTGCTATTCTTGAAAACTTTCGATGGAAAGAGAGAAGAACCCAATCGCCGCGTAAAACCCAATCCAAGAGGCAGAATTGTCCAATGACAATGGCTTGCAAGCCAATGTGATAACCCCTCCGATGAGCTAGGCAATAGTGAGGATCGGTCCTTCCAATTGTTTAGAGGGAAGAATATTGAACCAAACACATGAAGGAAGATTAACAAAGACAAATCCTAGAGAAAAGGAACAAAGAGCTAGAGAGGGAGGGAGGCAGCAAAATTGTGGAGACTATTCTGTAAGAGTCGCGACAAAGGTAAGCTATGTTGGCCCATATGGCTGTACTCAAGAGGGGGTTGAATTTGGTTTTAAAGCAAGACTTTATACACATAAGGCCTTTTATAAGAGAATTGAATCCAAACAATGAACAAATGTAACTTTAATGCAATCAATAGACTAAATGCAATGTAATAAATATATAGAGAGAGAGTGATTAAAAGTTGCAAATAGAAATTTTATAATAGTTTGGCAGCCAGCCTACATCTATTCTCTTGGATTCGTCATCACACCAAGGTTCTACTATCTCTTTGTTCGAAATGGATTAAGTGAAATCCAATACAATTTCTTCTTTTTTGTTAAGGACAACCTTTACAAACTCTTCTTTCTACTAGATGAAGAGTAACCTCATTTTTCTTCTTTTTACGGGGTTATTATAACTCAAAAATAATTTTAAATCAATACAATACTTTTACTCTTATAATGGTTAATTTGCAATAAGAATAAAGTACATTTTCTCTCTTTAGAAGAATATGAAATTTTTGTAAAGGACAATTGATTCAATTTGAATAATTCAAAGAGAATGTTCTTGATTTTGTCTGCTTATTTTATTTTACTTCATCAATGAGAAAATGACATTTTAATGCTCTTTGTTCTATTTTCCAACGACTCTTTTTTAGTGTAATTAATGCCCATATCAAATGCTATAAATGTTACTATCATAGTATATTTTTTTGAAATGTATCGATATTTGAAGGTCATATTGATATCTTTATATGTTTTTGATTATGAACAAAAGCATATGTTTATGTGATAATGCTGATTTAATTTCTGAATGCCACTTTGATTTGAGTATTTGATTAATTTATAACCTTAATTAAGTAAATTGATAAACATTGATAAA
>JAWDEX010000010.1:5117926-5140090 GCA_035221805.1 Trichilia hirta | reverse complement strand
CAAATAGTGGAGAAGACAGCACAGAAAAGGAGTTCCTAAGACACCCAAAACAAACACATTTATTCTATGAATTTATACAACTGAAATAGTTAGCTCTCCGAAATTACAACACAGTCATAGAATTAAACCGCATCTGAGGGAAGTAATAGTGACAGCTAAAAGTAACTGATGAAAAATTGTGATCTCACATTTTTTCACAAGTATCCAACCTAACAGCGAATGATTAATCCTAGATAATTAGGTGAAAGAGTTAACTAACAAGTGAACACGGGAAAATTGGGCACAACTTTGATAAAACATTTCACATCCCATTGAAGATAGCACAATGAAAGTTAAAAAGAACTACTAACTCGCTTGCAGATTTTGCAGCCACTGCACCACCATGTCCATCACAAATACCAAACAATCCAAACTGCAAAGAAAGCAATTAGAATATTAGAATTTCATTACATGGATGAGTATCAATTATAAAACAAGTAATGTCATAAACCTGATCAGCCCCAGGAAGGGGCCAATGATAATAGAACACATCTTCCATAGGAAGTTTTTTTGCTCCTCGGCGCAAAGACATGGGATCTGATGCCACACCAACACCAAAAGGGATCTGAATGTCAGTTTGAGATGTAATTTGAACCTGTCACAGAAGATCTTTATATATTGAGCACTAACCAAGAGACTAAAATACTATATTTCTCCATTCAAATTATTGCCAGATAACCAATTGAGGATACATAAGATGATGACAGCCAACAAAGAATGAGCTCTAAACCTTTACACAGAATACAGAATCTCTAAAGTGATATCACTAAGTAAAAAATTCCGTATTAGCAGCTCAAAAACTATAATTTTGCATATTGTGCCACAATTTTTAGTTCAACTTCAGTAATCTTCTTGCATGGGTAATAAAGCACAACATGACGATTTACAAAGAAGAAGAAGAAGAAGAAGAAGAAGAAGAAAAGATCAAACATACAAAAAATGCGAAAACTTGTCATGTCAGTTCAACAGTCACCTCTTCCTGGAAACCAATTCTAATGAACTTCACAAGAGTATCATAGATTCATATGTCAATTAGGACAAATCTGTATCCAGGAGAGTACGGATAGAAGCACAAAGTTTCTCAAACTTGAATTGCCAAAATCCATTATAATATTGTTTAATTACAAAGAGACTAGAAAATATTACCAGACAAAATGCAATAACTTTATCATATTAGATATATATGCACAATAAAACAAGCTGGCATATCAACTCTCATCATTAACACGAATTCAAGTTGGGAGGGAAATAAATCTAGAAAATATCACTGTAACACAGAAGAAGAAAGACTTGAATTACCAACTGATATGAAGGCAAATTTACTTACATGTATGTTTGAAGTTGTGCCAAGAGTTATTGTGTCTCCACTTGCAAGCTCAATTGGTTTACCCCAGTGTCTACTTCCAGAATCAGGATCATTAATTGGATGTGAATTCAGTAGAGTTCCATTTAGACTACCCATGTCTGTCAGCTCCCACTTCAATTTCTGAAACCAAAATATACACGTCAATTCTATCCAATCCACCATATATATGACATGCAACCAGATACAAATCAAAGCAGTATGGTTTCCATGAACTTTACATTTGAATTCCAGTTTATCAGTGCATGCTTTCCTGACACTTCGGAATCCTTCAACAACAAATCACTTGGAGAAACCCTTCCAAGGGTTAGTGGAAGCCTAGAAGCATTTGTTGATTGAACAGAACAACGTACCCCGCAAGACGGACCAGATATAACCTCCAGGAAGAGGCAGCTTCCTGCACTTCTAACAAAAGATATGATGACATGTTTTCCACATTCAGCCACATGAAATGGCATGTAAATCATTAACCTCTTGAGGTATGTGAAAAGAAAAAGAAATTACTTTGATCTGAAATGGCCTTGGGCACAAATTCTTGGAACCTATCATTACCAGAACCTAACTTCAGAGTAGGACTTCGATCTTCTTGTCTACCAAGTTTTTGCCCTTCAGCTAAATGATCTTTAATCAATGGATGCTTAAGTGTCCGGCCAACTGAAACATCCTCCAGACTATCAGAAATTACATCAAGAATCAAGCTCTCACCTGGAAAAGTGAACAACAAAAAATAGATTATGCAATAATCCCAGAGAAACTAAAGCATATAATTAAGTGAAAATGTACAGATAAATCTTAACAGGGAGATGAATTTTGAACCTTGAGTCACATGGGAAGATGAAGAGGAAAACTTCTGTTTATGAACAAGTCCATGAGCTTGGGGCGAGCACCAAAGTCCTTCATTTTGATAACAAGCACCCTCTAGATCATAGTTTCTTGTCAAATCATTGCTTTGATCTCGGACCACACCTCCATCATCTGATACGAGGGGCCTCTCAAGTTCACTGGTCTAAAAATGAATTCATTATGTGTAAAAAAAAAAAAAAAGAGAGAGAGAGTTAACACAATTATAGATAATATGCCTAAACAAAGACAATTCAAATGTTCAGCTTATATAGATATTTATTACTCCAACAAAATAAAATCAACTAAAAGCAACATAAAGATCCCCAATATTATCTTCACAAGCCTCTATATATACACACAGAAATAACCTATACCACATTATGTCTTTATCTAAATCAAACTCCAAACTCTAGAACCCAGAGTATGAATTAATAAAAAAAATTACACAAGGAACTTTCAATCAACGTTCAGCAAGCCTTTGGTTAGGGTGCATCCCATCCATATTGAATCCAAACTACTTCCTACATGTTGCAGGTGATAACCTGAAAACTACTTTTTCCTGGTAGATAGTGTAGTAAAAATTAACCTTCCCGTATTTAATATTATGGCCAATTTTCCAACATTGTAACATCCAGTTGCTAGTGTCTATAGATATCTGAACCTTATTACTTTGATTCACTTAATAAATTAAAAAAATATTTTCACAAATTACCCGAATCTGACTACAGCAGCTCTTAAATTACATTCATTTCGGCTCTTCTAATCCTAGAAACAAAAATACTTCAAACAATTTGTATTAAATGCTCGCTACCGTAATCTAAAACATCCAACCAATAAAATCAAATTCCAAAGGAGTACTCAATTAATCATGATCAATGAATAAGCCAATACTATAGATTTAACAATCAACCAAACGGAGAGTAACAAGCTACAAAAGTAAACTGATCATGCACCACAATACTAAAATTATAACTCTCATTGAACCTTTCCAAATTCAAAACATAACATCATATCAAACAATTAAAAAAGATAAAGTCACAAAATCTAATAAACCTAAATCTTTGACAATAAAATTAAATTGAAAAAAAAAAGAAGAAAGAAATTAGTATAAAAATGAAGGGAGACCTTGGTGATGGGACGAGAGCGATAAGGTACGAAGAAGCGCCATGGTTTACAGGCGAGTAAGATAAGAAGAAGGATCAATAGCAACATAAGGAGGCAGGTGAAAACGACAATGCTCTGTTGTATCGCCATCGTCGTCGCGTTTCTCACTCTCTTCTCTCTCCCTTCGGAGGAGAGACTTCGGATTGGGCGATTTGCGAGAACCCCGCTTTGAAATGGTCGCACAAATTTTTTTCTTTTTTAATTTATTCATATATACCGTTATGTATTTATATTATTTAAGATAATTTATTTTTAATTAAGCGTAACTACAAGTGTCATCTATTCTATTTTATCGTTATATGTCTAAATATATATATGTAGGATTCGTCTTCACCTACACGTGTCACATTTTCATGCATGCATGTATTCTTGATGTTCTTGCAGGCATGTGATCAGGATAACGTATACATGACGTGTCACACTTGTCGTACTCTAAACTTCCTACCACTTTTTTTTTTTTAATTAACTTATCTACGGGTATAAGGTATAAAGACAAATAGCAATATCGTCAAATACTCTAATTTTTTAAAATATCGATGATAAATATTTCTTATAATTTAAAAAAATATAATATTCTTTTAAACAAGATAAAAATGCTATAATATAATATTAGTTTTTATTATTTAAATTACTGAAATTTTAAAATTATTAAATTAAAATATAATAAAAATATTTATATCAGATAATTTTTAATTAAATCAGTAAATTATTAAATTATTTTTAAAAAAATAAAAATATTTTAAAATTTTAACACTTATTCTTATACACTTTTATTTTTAATTAATTAATAATGTTAATTATAATTTATTCTATCTATTTTTTAAAATATAGCATATTAAATATTTTAAATCAAATAGGACTCATAATTTATAATATTTTCATCCATATATCTTTGCTGTTATTCTAAATAAGAAAATTTATAATTTAAGGTATTAAAATATATTTTAAATTATTATTTTTATTGTAATTTTATTAAATTAATTTTTAAATTTGTTGTAATTACGTATGATAGCGAACGAACAACAAACTTTTATAGTGACAATATCGTATAGTTCTTGAAGAATTTGCAATGCATATTCTTTTAATATAAACTTGTTTGTTTTGTATAATATTTAAGATGATGTTTATTCTTAAATTAGCATTTGATAAAGTGCTTATGAATTCAAAATTATAAATTAAAATTTTTTAAAATATAGAGTATTATAGTTATTTTATATCGTTAATAAGTTTAATTCAAATATTTTAGAATATATTTTATAAAGTTTAAATCAATAAATTTAGTTTTAAAATATTATAAATTTTGAATAAGTTATAAATTATAAACTCAACTTGGTTTAAATTATTAAATATGTTATATTTAGGCAAAAAAATTAGATATAATAATTTATAATTAAAATTAATAATCAAAAATAAAAAGTGAATAATAATAACCACTGAAAATTTTAAAATATTTTTATTTTTAAAAAATAATTAAATAATTTATTTTAATAATTTATCAATTTAAATAGAAATTATTTGATATAAATAAATATATTATAACTTAATTTAATTATTTAAAATTTTTAAGGACTTAAATGATAAAAATTAATATCATTTTAAAGACTTATGTAATAAAAATTAAGAGGGAATATTTGTTATTTTCTCAAATTATAAAAGTAATTATTATAAATATTTTAATTAGAGATAAGTAATAATTTAAAATTTATAAAAAAATATTTATTATAAATATTTTGATAGAAAATAAGTGATATTTATTAAAATTGTAGAAGTAATTTATACACTTCCATGGGTACAATTAGCTTAGCAGAGTGAGTGACTTGGTAGTTAGGGCCTAAAATATTTTCAAAGATGGGCTTTGAGCTGAATACTTGATTTGCGTTGGGCTCACACTAGGCTGAAACCAAAAGAAACGGATAAGGACCAAATTTATAGGAGTAATTGTCCTTTAGTACTAATTCACAATAAGTCCCATTTACATAACAATACAATGGATGAATAGGCAACCGAAAGAAATAGTTCGCTTTTGTGAATTTCTACAGTATCTCTTCACTACATATAATCTTAGTTTGAGTTGTTTGCCCTTTCTTCTCTCCAATATAAGTATGCATACTCAGGTTTATATTTGTTTGATCCGAATAATTCGATTACAAATTTACTTATATTAGTCGATCGTAATCCGTTTATTACCTAATTAATAAGTGAAGATTGCAACACATACTACTAAGAGGAGGAATCAATATTGGCATTAAACGGAAGCTATTAAAGATATAGAGAAAGATAATGTATGGGAATGCAAAGAAAGTATTTGAGCATCAAAATTTATATATAAATTATAATTTATTAGATTTTCTTAATCTATATAAATTTATTTCAATCTAATCGATTTATTTACCAATCAAATTATTAAAAAAATATGTGTACAAATAAATTTTATTATATGATCAATTTGTCACAAGTGGATTATTTAAAATATATAAGTTCTGATCAATATGTTTTTTAAAATATTTAACCCTTTTTAATTCTCAATTATTAAAATTTTAAATTTATTATAACTATTTATTCAGTAAACTACTAATCTAAAAAATTTTCATTCATTCATCTAACTGTATTTCACAATACAAAAACATACGTTGAGGATAAGAAAATATACAATTTATTAGATTTATTTTATCCCAAGGATCCGAAAACAAATTTTGTATATTGGATAATCAAAATTTAATTGGTTTGTTACCTACCAAATAAATAAAAATACATATATAAATAAATTTTATAGTAAGATCCACAAGTAGACACGTTGAATATATATTTAAAATTATGAATTTCGATCACTTATAACCTTTTAAAAGATTTAAAATTTCTCTATTTTAAATTTATAGTACCTATGTATTTAATGAGACGATAATTTAAAAGATTTTCATTGATGGATCTAGAAATAAGTGTCTCATTTGATCTACTTCATTAATATATTTTACATAAAATAGTGAATAAACCTACTAGCAAATTAATTCTCTGATTTTTTTTTTATTTTTTTAAATCTTGTTTCATAACAAACAATATGACTATAATATATTTTTAATTATCAAAGCAAAAAATTGCAATTTAATACAAAACAATAATGATTTTTAAAAAATATAATATAATACTATCAAAATAATTAATATTATAATCATACCGGATTTGAAGAATCCATAATACTTTGCTTTTTTCATGCACTTGATGAAGAATTTGTCTCAAAAAATAACAAAAATTCAATCAATATTTCTCCGAATTACAGAATCAATTTACATAAGAATGTTTCTAATTTATATGAATTTAAAACAAGAAACAAAATGGAAAGTAAGTTATTGAAGGTAATATCATCTTATCCCTAATTCATTAAATTAGGAACAATATCAATAGAGATGATATATATATACGTGAAAAATGCTAGATTTTATATTTATTTATCAGATTTTTAGCAAACACAGAAAACAGTTAATAAAGGTCTATATGGCATGGCTTTGGTTTCCTAGTTCATTTGTAATACGCCTTTTTGAGATTAAAAAGGAGAGAGAGAGAGAGAAAACGAAATTAATTTACCCACACAATTCATTGAGTTAAGAAAAATATAACTAGTTGTTAATTGGGTATATCTTTATTAATTGCATTTTATAATTATTCCGAAGATTTGGCCGAGCGATTTGTAATAATATAAGTCACTTTTTTTTCACCATATATTTAACTTCGTGATTATGCATAAATAGTATGATTTAAGTAGTGCGTAAAACTGAAAGAAAATTATTTTTTAATAATTTTTTTCAAGATTATGGTAAAATTAATATTTTCTTTTTGTATTCCTAAACAGGCTACATTATTTGGAGCTAATATTTTCGAACATTTTAATGCGCATATATTCATTCTTCATACATACATAGATAGATAGGTATAGAGAGAGAGACGGCTAAAACTTTTCTTTAGATACAAAATTGTTGGTGTTTTTATTTCATTTTTTAAATTGAGTAAATTATACGGTAAACATATATTTTCATATCATTTATTTAATTAATATAATATTTATGAATAATTCATTTAGTTATGGCTAATTAATGATTTCATTTTAATCTCATGACCCCTTCATCTACTGGCAGCTTAGCTCGTAAATTACTATGTTGAACAATTTTGTCGACCATTTTCTTTCTTCATCATCTGGAGCGCTCATTATGACAGGAATGTTTCCTTCTTATCTTTCTAGTTGTCCGACTCCAAGTTCTGTTATTTTTGAAGCAAATGGTAACGTGAAGACACTGTACTAGTCAAACATACATACAAATTAAGATAATTCAAAGAAATATCACGAAGAAACGTGCCACTCTGTAAGTTTGAGAATATATATATAAGTTAAGCTAGGAATTAGAGAATATATGAATGTATCAGCACTTGTGCTGTTTCTGGAAAATTTTCGTTAACAATTCGGAATTAAAAAGTTTGTCAATCCCTTTCAAGTCTCATTTGCTTCTCCCTTCCCTTATGCATATATATGGTAATGCTGAGGAATTCAAATTGGGCTGCATAATATATATATATATATATATTTACACTCCGAAAGCAAATATTAATTTGATTATATATATCATGGGATTATTCCTGCTTTCTGATTCTCCTCATCTTCCTTTTTTTGATTTTTTTTTTTTTTTTTCTGGTTCTTTTGAGTTTGTTGTGTCAATTGATTCCTTGTTATTTATGAAGGTAAACCGATTAAAAATTCGAGAGAGGTCATAGATAGCATGCATGTCTCCCGATACATACAATCTCGGCTTGCTAGAATATCAAAATAATTTATTCTCATTTTGTAGCCAGAAGAATATATAAACACAAGAATTGTATTTCAACTTTTTAAAAATGAAAAAAATTATAAAATAATTATTGAAAAAAGAAAACAAAAAACAAATGAGAGGAAAAAATACGCAGAATCATATGTTTTCTTCTTCTTCTTCTTCTTCTTCTTGGCAAATTCGCAGCAACAAGAACAAAAAAAAATTAATAAATAAATAAATAAATAAAACTCCAATCCTTTGATTTCACGGTACCTTTAAGTAAGGAATGAAGTTAATCTAGTATTTTAAAAATAATAAGCATGAGTTAAAAAACTAAGTTAAACAAAATGGAAGTTCATAATATTTTTTTTAAAAGGTATATAATTAATTAATTACATATTTCATAAATATTAACGAATTTTTTAAGTACAACTAGGATGGAGCACTAACCAATTCCTTTGAAACCGTGGTACTTGAAAATTTCCAGAGTGACGTGCTGCGGGGAGTTAGAAATACAAATTGAGAAAGAATTCCTCCATTACTAATTGCATGCAGACATTGTTGAACAAAATAGGTAATTGAGAAAATTAATGGTATGTTGTTCATGTTTTGACTGCTTTCTTGCTCTAGCTAGCTAGCTACTAAGAGATATATTTCCTAAGATAACAATATTCCACACATGACAGAGTAATTTGATTTGATTGAAAGCAACATTTTCGAAAATTAGTGTGTTGGATTAATGCATCTTTTGTATTTCTTTTATTTTTATATACTTTTTAATTTTTATTATAATTTTTAAGTTTTTAATCATAACTATTAACGTTTCAAAGGTATAAATCAGAAGATGAAAATTGTGACAAAAAAAGAAAAAAGAAAAATATATATATCATACATAAAATACACTGTAACGTGATCCAGATTTAATAGTACAAGTTCAAACTTTAACCTTTGAACTAGGATTATTTCAGTTCAGCCAAGTGAAGCCAATCAACAAGGCCGTCTTCTTTGGTTGAAAATTTATTGTACACGTTTTCTTGTACAGTTCTTCTGTACTAAAACTAGTGATTATAATTAATCCTTCCCTTAAAATTAGTATTTATCAAAGATTATTCCTTCCATTGACTATTCACTTTTGTCTTACTGTAGGATTATTCCTCAGCAATTATTAATCATTATAATCATTCATTAACCTCCGAAAGATTACAACTTGCACCGTCTAAATGTAGAAACTCTCAACATCACCACGCTACATATACCTAGACGATCCAGGATTGCATGAAAATAATAGATTAATTAACATATAATTAATAAACATTTAATTATAACGATTAATTAAAAAAGTTTCATCTGCAACATGTAGCACCAACTAGAAATATGCTATAATTATAGTAGTAATCATACATGCTAGTTGAGATTAGACTTTCAAATGGCGGATGCGTCTTCACTGTCTCTCTAGACAGCGAACCCTTCGACTGTGATGTTTACGTGCGGCTGATGCCCAAACTTTTTAAGTTTTTCATGGCTCAATGCATATATCTCTTCTTTAATACCTTTTAAATATTATTGTTCATCAAAACGACCAGTAGTTTCATTACATGTTTGCATAGATTACGTCGCTTAAGCTATCTAGGCTCTACCCCGTATGTCGTTTCTAATGTATCATTGTTTCTTTTAATTTAATTTAATTAATTAATTATGGAAAGATGGTGGCACTAACATGGTAAAAAAGGCAAGGGGGAGCGAGGTGCTTTGTTTTGTTTAATTTAATTAATTTGACAATATTGCGGCTGTTGTCAGCCATGAATTGGATTCTATTGTCTTTCACAATAAAGTCTTTCTTTAATTAAACAATATAAGTTTTTTAATTTTCTATGAAAATATCATAAGGTTCCACTTTAGGGCTTCCCTGAAGGCCAAGGGAGAAATTACATACGTATTCTCGTGTAAAAGATTCTCCATTACTTCAAAAACAAATTCAAACAAAACGATGATGGATTAACAGATACGAAGCATTAACTTAATTAATTAATTAAAAAAAGTCGAAGAAATATTTATATCAGATAGCTTTCTATTCTTCTGATGCAAAAGGTTTGATGCTCTTACCCTTTCTTCCATCAGTTGTGGTACAATGCATATATATTAATTATTACTATTATTATTAGCAAACTATAATAGAGAAGCTTGTCCTATTAGGAGATAATTTAGCTAACTGATTAAAAGGCATGCTCGTTTAGAGCAACCAAAGGGTATTAGGCTTCTGTCGTCAGCACTTTTTTCTTTTTCTTTTTTGTTTATATATGTATAATTTATATATTTGGACCACATAATTCTCACGATGTTGAGAGTGATTTGTTAGCGTATACGGTATAAGTAATGGGACTTTTTTAAAAAAAAACAAAAAAGCTTGATGCTATCTTTGAGAGGATTGTGATAAACCCTAAATATGTTTGATATTTACAATTATATAAAAATTATATTTGTCCTCGAAGGATTTTCCATTATAGAAGTTTAAGTCATGGAGACAAAAGGTTATTCTGTGTTTATAAAAATTTCAATATTTCAATGGTCTTCCATTTTTGATGAAGAAAAGATTTAAACCCATATACCTCATGGTCAATTATATATCATATGTACAGTAATAGTAACTTCTTGTTTAGTTGGATTTTAACCAAGAATTGAACTTGATTGTCATAGAGAGACGCCTACAATATCGAAGATTACGGATAAAGCCAACAGGAATTGGTAAGGAATTATGCGTGAAGTAGAATACTGAACATTAGCCGCGTTTTGTTTTCCCAAATTCTTAATTTATATATATAATTTTGAATGGATGCTTCTTGGCTTTGCTGTTGGAGGTTGATGATACATGCAATATGGCTCTCATCATTCTTTATTAGATGGTTTATGACTATATTCGTAGCTATTTTTTGACCCAGAACGGTCTCCCCAACTTATCCAAGAATCAAATATTGGCGAACGAATATATATAATTATCTTTCTCCATCACCTGTTGGAAGTGAGGATTACATAGAAAGTCAATCTTGCCTACTTGTCAGAAGGCCAGCTTGATAAATAGTACATAAAAATGTTGTATTTGCTATTTTGTATATTGAAACACGTTAGAAAATGGAAAAACGTGAAATTGACAAATTGACAAAAATAAAAACAGACTTTTTTCTTAATCACTTGTGTATTAGATATGTTATACAGACAGAAAGAGAGAGAGAAAGTCTTTCTCTAATGACGATATCTTTATTTTATTAAAGTAAAAATATTTATAGTGATTATTAGATTAATCTAATGATTATCATTTCATTGTTCTTTTTATAAATCATATAATAAATGTTAGTTGAAAATCATATAATAATGTTATTTATTTAACAACCCATTAATATTGGAAATTAACAATATATATATATATATTTTGTTAATTTCCAATATTAATGGGTTGTTAAATAAATAACTCCTGAAATAAATGCAATTTAGTTTTTTAATGAATTTTTTGAAATAGTATAAAGAATTTGGAGTTCAAATTTTAATCACAACAAAATTGAGAAGAATTCTTGATTTATGCTTATTACAATATTTAAAAACATTAAACAAAAAATCATGAAAACGCAATAACCCACCAGCAAAAATTATGCCTGCCTTCATCTGCGGGGCAAGAAGTAGACAAGCTATATAGCCTATATTATATGGATTGTTATTAAAATAAGAAAAGGAAAAAAATAAAATATTGTGCAATCATAGTCACATTTTCTTAAATAAAGCATTTCTCTTTAAAAAAAAAAAAAAAAGAAAATTAAAGAGTGCGTGTGTTTTGGCTTCCATGAATTGGTCCTTGTCAGATGTATATGTTCTTTTTTGTTGATCTTTCTGCCATCCACTCATCAACCCCAATTTTCCACCAAATTTTTAAAACAACCTCCAAAAAAGAAAAATTATAAACAAAATGAAATGAACTTGTTCATGTATGGATCTGCTTCATATACCAAGAAAAGGTAACATGCAAAAGCAATTTTGTACAATTTACAGGTACAAATTTATGCCCTCATTCACAACTTGCTGCTGATCACACAGCTGAAGATGAGGACGATGCCAATTTGCTTTCTTTCTCATTTGGCCTCTTGACTACTTTTTTCCATACAGGGAAACCCACCACAGCTATTTTTTCTAGGCAAATGTAACTTCAAACATTTGGTGTTGGTCAAACTCACATCGCATGGCCTAGCTTCAAATGCTTGTACTTCATTTTAATTTTAATTCATTTTTTAATCTTTTTATTATGTAAAAATAAAAATAAAAATAAAGAGAGATATAGGGTTATAGGATACCACCTAGCCGACAAATTAAATAAAAAAATTAAAAGAAAAAAGGGTGGCTAGCTAGCTTACTTCTGGGCTTAGTGGAGGATCACTTATTTATTTTTAAAACGTCTATATGCAGCTACAGTACAATGTACATATATCATCTAATTATATATGAGTATGATTCATACGTGTATGTGTGCTATTTTCATGCTGTAAATTTGAGTTAGTGGATAGGCATACATACCAAGAAATAGAATGAATGATGTTAACACAAACCAAACCATTGAAAACAACCTGGAATTTTTCAACTGAAAGACTTCAAGTGGAAAAGCACATGGATATCACTTGGCTGAATGTGAATTAATGCTAGATCCCATTCAAATTTCAATTAACTTAGTTTCTAATTCAAAACGGATTCAGTGAAATGGGTATTTATCAAATAAAAATGATCGTATGTGAATATTAATAAATTTAGTACATATTAGTGTTGTTTAGGGTTATGTAATATTATTTTATTACAAAGAAACATTATAATAGTGCAAAACTGTATTAATTTACACTAAAATAGCATTTTAAAATATGAACCAAGAGAAAAATTAATTAATTTATTGAATACATAGTAACCAAAAAAATTTATGATCTATAAATTAGGATATAGCCAAAATTTTGAAATATAATTCAAGGATTTTATTTTTTTTTTTGAATAGGGGAATATATATTTTTGTAATTTAGTAAGGTCAATTTGGTTCTTATCATCCGGTGGGACTCACCGGAAAATCATATTTCTCTAAATCTATAGTGGGGTATGGGGCTGTCGGCTTGATCAATTGAGTCTATAATGCGACTAATTTCTTCTCTTTTTTTTCATTTTTTTAAAATCTTCAAGACATAATTATAGATCCATGAAACAAGAAGTTTCTTTTATTGATCATCAAACCAGACTTCAAAATGTCATACAACCATTTCTTTCGAATCTCAAAAAACATTATTGTTCTCGACTTGATATTTATGTAATATATTCCTTCGGAAGCACTTCTGATTAAAAGCGCTTTCAGCAACAGCAGAAAACCAGGTTTAGTCAAATAATCAATTGAAATGTTTGGTCGGTGTGATGATTCATGTCCGCCATAACTTCATTCTATACTAATTTCTAAGGGTGTGGGAGCATGGAGCAGACCGTTTTTATTATCATATAAATTATTCAATTAATGTGGGTTTTGACTCTTAAGACATAAGAATCATGCATGAAACAATAAATCCTCTGTTTTTGTTACTGAAAAAAATTAATAATTCTTATGGAAAAAAAAAAAAAGAAGAAACAAGCAATCAATATCAAAATGTCAACGAAAAATTTGGGAGAACCCCTTGTTCCCTGGCGTTTTGTTGGTTTTCTTTTGAAGTAAAAGAAAAGGGAATAGCAAAGCTGGTAAATTTTGGAGTGATATTAAACCCTTTTCTGTCTTCCCGTTTAACTACACTCATGCCCATGTAATCTAAGACATTCTAAGCAGATCCATATTTCTGTGTCCACATGCTTTTTCAGCAGAAAATAGTCTTTGAAATTTAAATTATTTCTACCAATTAAATCAATTTCAAAAATCAAAACATACAAAAATAAACAAATAAATAAAGGGTATTTTGCATTTTCCCTACTTTCCTATTTTATTGTTTCTGTATTCCCTTTTTCAGTGTGTGGCAGAGTTAACAATATAATTCAAGTGGTGTAAAAGGGCACTTCCTGGCACTTTCGGGGTCTACAAATACAAAGCCCGTCCTTCACTTATCTCTCATATTCAACCACTTCTCTTCCCCCCTCTTCCTATACTCTCTATCTGTTTCTCCACTCCCCTTCATATACAGAAGCTTAGCTCCTCTGTTTTTCCTCTGCCTTCATATATATATATATATTTTTTGTTTGAAAATTCGATCCTTAATTTGTTACTGTAAAATTTGTCATAAGCTTAAACACTTATGGCAACAATTGTCTGCCAAGGTTTACAGTCATGTCTCGAGTCTCAAGTACTTGAGCCAAGAACGCTGAGGCTGAGATTGTCTTCACCAAAACCCCAATTCTCTCGAGCCCTTGAATTAAACTTTAAATCTTGTTTCCTTGATTCCAACGACAAACAAGTCGATGAAAATACCAAACACTCTGATTCTGCTCATGATAAGAACATGAACATCTCCCCCAATGCTGATTCAGGCTGCTGGAGCTTCCTCCAAGCTATCTCCAATGGCTCCCATTTAAACTCCAAATCAGAGACAACAGATATAGAGAGCGCATATGTTCATCCTCTAGTCAAGCGTTCGATGTCTACGCTGAGTGAGAAGAGCTTGGAATTATGTACTGAGAATTTAGGGAGTGAAACTGGAACTGATATCATTGAAGACAGCATATTCTCATTGTCTTCTTCTTCTTCATCGTCATCACCAGAAGACATTTACTCTTATGGCGAAGATTCTCCAACAAGGGAACAACAGAAATCACGTCAACTTTTGGGAGCCAAGAAAACGAGTTCTCGTAGTTTTCCTCCTCCCTTAACGACAATAAGTGCCATGGATTCTCTCCAAGTGAGACCCCACAGGGAAGATGGGCGGCTAATAATCAAAGCTAGCAAGGCCCCACCAAAACATTCTCTCTTTCAAGCTGAGAGAAGCCATGGCCGCCTTCGACTCTGCCTTTTCATAAATTCTCCTCCTTTTTTTGACTCTGAGGAGGAAGCGGTCTCAGATGAAATTCATGATGACAATGACGACTGCGAAGAAGAAGACATTGAAAATGACGACACTAACTGTGTAGAAGAAGAAGAAGGAGGAAGGGAGGAAGAAGAAGATGATTTTGTTGAAGAAAATGATGTATACATGGTAAGGGAGAATTGTGGAAAGAAGAGAGATGTTGGGGTTGAAATGGGAATCAAGAAGTTTCCAAGGCCAGGGAGGTGCAAAGGAGAGACTGAGAAGAAAGAATTGTTAAATTGGGAGGCTTACGCGGTGGCTACATCTTAAAGTTTTAATTTGGCTGTCTATTATAAAATTTTAACCAGTTTTTGCTTGTCCTTTTGCCCTTTTTGTCCTTTTTTTTCCGTCGAATTTGTTGTTCCCAAACAAAATCTGCTTGCTGTGGTAAGCCGTTATTATCGTTATTTGAAGATGCTCTTTTCTTTCTTTTCCATTCCCTCTCTCTTGATCATGGTAAAAATCCAAAGAAATTATCTCTTCAAATTTGATTAGATACGCAAACATTCTTCCAAACCCATCAAAGGAATATGAATATGAAACATATCATATAGTTTATTTTTAAGAAAATTAATTGAATTGTATATAAGTATCTCAATGAATATATAATACCAACCGGTTAGAAGGAATTCATGTAAGACATACGAAGCTCAAATATTAGTGTTTTTTTACTGGTTGCTACATATCAATCACCTTATTGGATAGTTTGTCCAGGAGAGAGATCTAATGCTTATTGTTTTACTTAAGTACATATTATTTTATGAAACTGATCGATTATCTAGCGACAATAATATTATTGATTTATTCCTTTTACTTTTTTCATTTTTTTGACAATCAACCCATGTCGAGCGAATTTGGGGACCGGATGTTAATGTATTGATTTAAAATATTAATATATTATTTAAAAGTAAATTTTAAAATATTAAATATAAAATTTAATTTTCAGTTTACTTTATTTTTAATTTTAAATTTTAGATTTTAAAATTTGCATTTCAAATTTTAAATTCTTAATCAGTAGTACTCGTATATATGAATATTGTAATGTTTAATGTTTAATAGTTAAACTCTCGTTAAACACACTTAATTCACTAATTTATCTTTAAATAATTTCATACTTATTAAATAATGATAATTTACATATACATACAGTTTTTTTTTTTTTTTAATTCTCTTTCTAATATATACACGCACACAAAAAGTTTCACATATTTTTGGTTTATATGTCCTACATATAATAATAAATTAAAAAATTTCTCTCTTCTCTAAATTATTGTGGGAAGAATCAATCTTTTATTTTTTTCATAAAATATTAAATTAATTAGATTAGTTTCTTGAAAACACTAATACTTCATATATTAATAGTTAATATTAAGTAAAATAAAACATAATTTTCAATTATTGTAGAATATATTTAAAATTTGAGACGACGAGAAAATCACATCATACTATAAAACATAATCATAAAAAATATTTATATCGAATATTTTTTAATCTTACTTTTGAAAATTAACCAAAAAACCTAAGAATACGAAACACAAATCATTTACGGAGACTATTGATGGAAAGATCTTCAAAGTGTATCGTGCCTTATCCTTTCTGTTAGTGAATGTTATACGTGGTATGATAAATTATCATTCAATCAAAGATGCGCATCTTTACCGTACACTGACATTATCAACGTTAGATGTATTGATACGTGAATTTTAATGTAGACTCATGCCCACTTGATCAGTTGAAGCTGTAGCTTCCACCTTACAACAAGCACTTAGAATGAAACATTGTGCACTATAGTACAATCTAGTGTTGTTATTATTATATAACAGTTAAAAAATTTCAATCGTTAGATTGTTCAAAATATAATTCAACGGTTCAACTATAAAGTAAAGGTCCCACTTTTATTTTAAGAGTAACAATTATAATATAAATAGCAACATTTTAACATAACTCCTAAAGGTCTTAAAAGATAGATCAAGTGCAACTGTGCAAGTTGTTGTACTATTACGATTGAAAATCAACAAGTGGGTGCAGTAATTATCAGGGGGAGGCACACCGTACCACCAGCCCAGCTAGCTGTATGTGCTGCATCAGGCATCAGCTGGGGTTAATGCGTGGTTTCAGTATTTGTGCAGACCCTGCAAACGGATTGACGGATGAGATTTTGTGCGGATAGATCAAGCTATAGTCTACAGAAAATTTGGTCTTCTTTGTAACACGTGACCGCATTGGCTGTAACTGTACTTAACAAATAATAATAATAGAAATTATAACAAAGAAGTTAAAAAAAATGCAAAATTTCTTTTACTACGAATCTGAATATTGAACTTTAATAATAGTTTAATTAGAAATACAAATTAATATAATAAAGATATAATTATTGCATATTTTATATTTTTATATGAAAATAACGTTAAAGGGATAAATTTTTTACTCAAATTTTTGGATACAAACTGATGTAATATGATAATATTAATTGATTTATTTTACCTAATTTATTATTAATAATTATATTAATTTTATATTTTTATTAAATAATAATAACATATAATATTAATTTGTTTGCAAATAAAAGAAAGTTGTATTCCTAGTATTACTCTTTCCCATAAATAAAAGAATAATAAATTATATAAACAAGTGATAGTAATATATTAATTTTTATGAAATATTTTTTTTTCTAATTTTATGCAATTAGAGAGTAACATAAAAATTAAGTGCAAATCTAAATTTTTAATTAAGCAAATGCATTCTATTAATTGTAATCAACAAATATTAATAATTTGAATAACACAACATATTAATTGTTACTGTAAACTACAGTACTATAGCCTGTACGGGCAGGACAGAGGGGTACTCAAGCTCCCACACAAATTTTTTTTACTTGATATTTTCAGGTGCAAATTTAAGTTAGCTTGCCACCACATAAATTAAAATCAACACTCATCGTCAATTAAATCCATTTGTTTTGTAGCGACGGTAGCAAAATTAAAATGGTGCTTAGTAAAAGTTTTACTAACATTTAATATTTCGTGATTTTATTTTTTATTGATTATTACTTCAGAATCATGGGCTCATTCTTAAATATTCCTTGACTATTGTGAATATGTACTCTTAAAATTAGGCACAAAGACAAATATTTAAAACAATTGAGTTACAAATATACTCTTAATTTAATTTCTAATTTTTTTATTCCACAATCCACATCTTATTTATCCATCAAACACATATTAGTGATGAAGTTGTTAAGTGCCTTGAGTTGATCATAGGGATTGATTGCTGATGGTGATCATTGATCAATGGTCTTGATGCAATGCTATTTAGCCCGCATTATTTTTTTTGCCATGTCAAATGTGATGCAGGATTCGAAATTTAAATTTAAATACAAAGGTAAAGTCTTGCAATTGCTGAAAGGAAACACCACAGCCACCCCCCCTCTATCCATTCTATCCACAAACACTAAAGTCAGGGAGGGCATTTAAGAAAAATAAATTCCTATAAATTGCAGAAATCCCCATTTAATTTTTGAATATTACGTAATCATACTACCGTTAAAATAGCTGATGAAATATGCAACGAAAGTGAAGCCTTCATAAAGGAATGGCCATTAGATATCTAGGATTACTAACACCATTAAGGAACTAAATTTTATTGCTTCTGTGGAATCCAGGATGTAACATAAATTTGGTCTAATCTCTTAGAATAGTGGAAGACCAATCACATCATGCCACATGTAAAATTGATTTGGTAAAGTGTACTACATATAATGTGGACATTTTCAGAAAGTAAAGGAGTATGTATAGACTACTTATTGGCTTTGTGGTGAATAAACTGCTTTCTTACTAAGGAATTGCATTTTTCACTCTTTTCTTTTGTCTTAATTTTGGGTTTATTTATTTATTAACAAAAGTTTCACCAACTTCTTGCCAATAAAACCAAGTTTCTTTTTAAAGGAAATTGTAATGGAACACCTACATCTTGCATAACGCTTGCTTCTTCATGGGAAGTTTGTTTAAATGTTTTGATTACAGTTGACAGTCTGGTGATGATGGATTGTGCAATTGATGCGGATGAGATGAGGGATTGATTACAGTACATTCATATATTGATATATTCATAAATTATATAATTTAATTTTAAAATTTTAATATATTATATAATATAAAATTTAAAAGACAGAAATTCAAATGACACTTGAATAAAACTAAGCCACAATACTATCTGTGTCCGAATAAGAGAAAGTTTAAAAACAGATTAATTTATTTGATTTGATTTGAATCTTTAATGTGAGGGGTAGGTTTGTGGGTCTACTTAGCCATTGCGTCACCAACAAAAGGCTTCACCATATAAATATATTATGTATTGTCAATAAAGTTTAGTATCGTGGTTCCAAGTGACCCCACCACCATATCCAACATAATCTTAAACATAAACCAAAACAAATCGACCGACAATACGGCAATTAAAATTGACTCGAATAGGTTTCGGATATATATATTGATATACAAGTAGAATAGATATATTAATTTAGAAAAAAAAAAAAAAAAAAACGCTAATATGAAAAAGAATTTTTTTATTTTTTTTATTTTTATTTTTCAAGAGTATGTTTAAAATTGAGTATATGATAATAGAAAATTTTGTATAAATTTATCCCACTTGAGTTGAATTAATAAAAACTTGTCACTTTATTACTTGATTCGATAAATAGTAAAATTATAACTTATATATATATATATATATAAACAAATAATCTCAAAATAAAAATGACTAAATTATCAAACATTTTAACAATTGTATTTTTATGAATAGATTATAAGATATCTTAAAGGTATGTTTGGTACTACTATCTATCACTTAATTTAAAAATAAAATATTGATATTATGTATTTCTATTTCAAAATATCAAACACAACCTCAAGACACAATAATTTTTTAGACAATATGTGTTATATGTTTAACATAAATACAAAAGAATTTTTTGCATGTAATTCTTAAATTTATAAAACATAAAAAATAAACAAGTAAATGTCAAAGCTTTAGAGAATGGTAATTAATTGTATTCGGAATATTTGAGGATCCATTGTTTCTCTCATTGTCATTATGATGTATTCCATATGAAAAAAATAATTGGATAAGAATGAATGAATGAATGAATTCACTAACCTTACAAATAGTCAAATATCATAAAACATTAACCTATTTATACACAGAAGAAACACGAATGCACGCACAAATCTGTGTCTTTATAAATGAAATACAGCCTCCATCGATTGATGATGATGACGATGACAAATATTTGAAGTATACAAAGTGTTAATTGTGGCTGCTATGCTGAGTTGTGTCAAATATATACGCTCATGATCAGTTAATGCAATCCATAGGAAGTCATTCATTTAATTAGCTTTCAGTGGTATATAATTTGTCCGCTTTCCTTAATGCCAAAATCCCATTGTAAATTACTTTCTGATAATGGGAACGGTCATGTTGATGTTATTTTAGGTATATGACCAGCACGTGCAGTGTTTTAAAGATATATAAAAGGCTTGCGCCTTGCTGAAACCATTACTAAAAAGCTTACAGAAATCAGAAAAATTATATATGAAAAGTTCAAAGAACAAAGACACTTTAATTTAATTAAAAGAAAATAAAATAAAAAAAAAAATGCCGTACCATCGAGATTTCTTAGAACCTACGCAAGAACGAATTATAGAGAGGTGAAGAGTGGAATTGATTTTCTAACTCTTACTCTAAAAGGAAATTAAAGTGCATAAGATTAATCTTTTCTTGTCAAATTACAAGTTGCCTTTTTATTCGTGATCGTTAAATTTTGCTTTTTATATATATATTTTGATATTAATTGATTATAATCATGAAACTTATCTCCAAGTATCCAGGTCTATCACGTCTGGAGGTTTTCTCTACCTCTTTTTAAATGGACACGTTCAAATCCTCCCATGTCATTAATCGTCTTTTCATGCACTTCGGTCTCTTCTTAAGGTTTTCAAAATCCAACGTCTTTTAATTTAGAATGGATTTGTTCATTCCAAGAATTTTACTAATATTCTTAGAATCGTTGTTAATATTTTTATATTTATTATTTATAATAAATTTTAATATTTAATATAATAATTAATAATAAATTTTAATATATAAGAAAATATAACCTACTAAATATAAAAAATTTTAATAAGTATTATTATACTCATAAGCAAAATTCAAATTTAAAATAATATTAATAATGCAATTTTTAATATAAATTTTTATAATTAAATTATTATTATTATTAATAAATTTGTACAATTATTTAATAATATTATTGTGCTTAAGCTTAAATTTGAAAGTAGAAACATGAAAAAAAAGAGTCGCTACAACTTTTCATTTCTAAATATGCTTTACTAAATGAAAAGAACTCTGAATTAAAGCTCCAGACATGGATTTTTAATTGTTTGACCAGACCTCACTAACCCATTTTTATTCGGGGAACAAGAATTATATTTTGGAGATTTTGGGCGATCTTTTTTGACACGAAATTAAAACCATACCAAGAATTCTCATCCTGTAAATATAATAGGAAACATACAATCAAATTACAGGGCGGCCCATAATGAAACAAACATTGTGGGCATCTCAACAGTTTCTTGTTCCTTCTACTACCTGCAAGTAAACTTATTTTTTGACATTTTTGGATACTTTTAACATGAAATGGATTAATAATTAGTGATGATTCGTTTTGTATGCACATTTTGAATATTTGCTTCTGTATTGAAAAGAATAAAAGAGAGATATGTACGTTGCATTACTGTTAAGAGGGGAATGGCGGAGAATTGAGGAGAGGGTAATCAGAAACATGAAAAACATTGAAAACAATTCACAATATTTTACACAAATTATTCATCACATGTAGATCCCACCGGTGAAAATTTGT
>JAWDEX010000010.1:5097634-5117826 GCA_035221805.1 Trichilia hirta | reverse complement strand
GTCCACTCTTGAACTGACATATGGCATTAGCGTAAAATCCAAAAAGGTGTATTTAACTATTGCATCTTTTTAAAATTAACAAGGCCTAAAATAGCACACACAGAGTTAATATGTCTTACAACTGTGAGAAGTTTGAAATTTAAATAGCCTTAATAGTGGAAAAAAAAGCCTACCACATGAACCAATGTTGGGTTGAAAAAGTTGCAAATTTTTACTCAAATTTTATTTTAGCAAAAGCTTAGAAAACTCGTGTTGAGTAGGTGAAAACTGAGGCCATTATTTAGGTTAACCCATGTTAACCTTACATTGGTATCCTAAAACCTACACAGAATGCAAATCTCGTGGGTAAACCAAGAGTCATAATGTCAACAACATACACCTGGTCATCTTGCCACAATCCAAGTTGCCCTCATCTCTAATAAGATTGAGGAAAATGCCAAGGCAATTGAAAGTGTAAAAATGCGTCAACTCCTAGGTCAAGAAAATGGCATAAACCATGATATAAAATTTAGCCTAAAAAAGGGATAGTGAAAGAGTATCGAACAAAAACTTTGAGGTCACTGCAAACTATTATATCACATTTAAGATTTCGTATTGTATAGGCCACAGTTTAGGCAATCATTGCACCGATATAAGCCTATAAGTAACGATTATATAGCGACTCGATGCCAACACGCAAATCCCTCTGATAAACACTAACTCTTCCCATTCTCTGATAACTCACATGTATGAAGGTTTAGGAAAATGCACCATCAACTACTATAAATATCAACTCTTTTTTAATGAGAAAATGTTAGAAATCAATAATAGAAATGCCCTTATTTTGCATTGATATTTCTTCAATTCTTCGTTTTTTTATTTTAAATTTAAATCTTTCTCATTATTTTAAACTTAACTTGAGTATTGGAGTTTATACAACTAGAACTTAGCATCACTTCTGACTTTGTTAGTGATTTATGGCATAAGAAGACAAGTGTTATGAAGTTTTTATCAATGCAAGAGTCACCTAGTAGGCCATTTTACCAGCATAAAAAAGAAAAATATCTATCTGGTATTTAAAATTTGTTATCTAAAAAATTTCAAGCATCAACATTCTCGTAGAAGCAAATCCTTAAAAATTAAATAGAGATCATAGCTAGCATGCATAGCTCGAGAGATGAAATCTCAGCCTGATAAAATATTAAAATATATTAATTCTCATTTTGTTGCCAGTAGTGTGTATGTGTGTATAGAACATATATAATTAATTAGTTACATATTTCATAAATGTATATGAATTGTATAAGTACAGGTAGCATAGCACTAACCAATTCCTTTGAATTCATGATACTGGATATTTTCTGGATAAGGTACCGCGGGGAGTTAGAAAAACAAATCGAGAAAAAATTCCTCCATTATCAATTGCATGCAGACATTGTTGAACCAAATAGTTAATTAAGAAAATTAAAGATTGACGATATAACTGTGTTGTTCATGTTTTGACCACTTTTTCTTGCTCTAGCTGGCTAACTAGCTACTAATATTGATATATGCCGTAAGATAACAACATTCCACATATGATAGAGTAATTTGATTTGATTGAAAGCAGCTTTTTGGAAAATCAGTGTGTTAGAACATGGGAAAGCTTGTCAAAAGATTTAATGGGAATAAGATGAAAATTGTGACAAAACAACAGGAAAAAAAAAGTGCAAAAAATCATACATAAAAAAACACAGTAACATGATGCAGAATTAATAGTACAAGTTCAAATTCAACCTTTTAACTGAGATTCTTTCGGTTCAATCAAGCGAACCCAATCAACAAGGCCGTCTTCTTTGGCTGAGACTTGAAACTCAATGAACACGTTTTCTTGTGAAGTGTTACAGTACTAAAACTTGTGAATGTAATTAATCCTTTCCTCAAATTTATTTTCATTATCTGTCAAAGCTTATTTCTTCAATCTACTATTCGCTTTTGTCTTACTGTAGGATTATATGTCAGCAATTATTAATTATTATTACCATTCAGCACTTCTACATATTCCTAGGCCACCCAGGATTCCATGAAAATGATAGATTACAACTCGCGCTGTCTAAATTCAGAAAAATCTCAACATCAGCGCTCTACATATTCCTAGAGAACCCATGATTTCATGAAAATGATAGATTAATTAACATATAATTAATAAAACTTTTAATTACAACACTTAATTAAAAAAATTTAGTCTGCAACATCCAGCAGCAACTAGAATTATGCTCGCAATTAATTTGATATGAAAATTAACTTAATTGATTAATTAACTTTTAATTCGTGTTGATCAAAATGACCACTAGTTTCATTACATGTTTGCATGGATTACGTCGTTTAAGCTAGCCAGGCTCTCCCCCATATGTGGTTTCCAATTATCAATGTTCCTTTTAATTTAAGTAATTAAATAATTAAGGAAAGGAGTGGCACTAACATGGTCAAAAAGGCCGGGGGGGCTGGGGGCGCTTTGTTTTGTTTGATTTAATTAATTTAACATTATTGCTGCTGTTGTCAGCCATGAACTGGATTCCGTTGTCTTTCACAACACAGTCTTCCTTTAATTAAATAATACAAGTTTCAGAATTTTCTTACGAAAATATCAAGAGCCTTTAACTTTTGGGCTTCCCTGAAGGCCAAGGGAGAAACTGCGTGACGTATTCTCAGGTTAAAGATTCTCCATTACTTCAAAATCAAATTCAAACAAAGCAACGATGGATTCTGATGTAAAATTTCATTCTCTCTCATTCATACACACTACGAATCATTAACTTAATTAATTAATAAATTAAACAAATGTCAAACAAATATATCAGATAGATTTCTGTTTGTCTGCTGCAAAAATTTTGATGCTCTTACACTTTCTTCCTTCCGTTGGGGTAAATCACATATATATTAATTATTATTATCATCAACAAACTAATAATAAAGAAGCTTTAATTTGTTGTATTAAGAGGTAATGTAGCTAGCTGATCAAAAAGTATGCTCGTTTAGAGCAACTAAAGGGTGTTATGCTTCTGTCGTCAGCCTTTTTTCTTTTCTTATATATATATGCACACGTATTATTTAGGACCATATAATCTCCTGTTAAGTGTTATTTGTTAATGTATAAGTAACTAATGTGGCTTTTTTTCAAACAAAGAATCGTGATGCCATTTTTAAGGGGATTGTGTTAAACTCTAAATATGTTTGATATCTATAATTATATAAAAATTATATTTGTGCCTGAAAGATTTTCCCGTATAGAAGTTTAAGTCATCGAGACAAGAGGCTATACTGACTTTATAAAAATTTCAATATTTCAATCGTCTTCCATTTTGCAGCAAGAAAAGAAATAGACCCATGTGTCTCATAGTCAATTCTATATCATACAGTAGTAGTAAGTTGTTTAGTTGGATTTTAACTATGAATTCAACTTGATTGTTCTGGGAAATATTGGAAGATTACATATAAAGCCAACTGGAATTGGGAAGGAAATATCTATGAAGTACAATATTGAACATTATCCGCGTTTTGTTTTCCCAAATTCTTAATATATATATATATGCATAATTTGAATTTATGCCTCTTGGCTTTGCTGTTGGAGGTTGATATTACATGGAATATGGTTCTTATCATTCTTTAAAAGACTATATCCGTAGCTATTTTTTGACCTAGAATAGTCTCCCCAACTTATCCAAGAAACAAATATTGATGAATGAATATATGTAATTATTTATCTCCATCACTCAATTCATCCTGTCAAATGCCAATATCTATCTATCTATATAGATATATATATGGGGTAATGTCAATCTTGTCTACTTGACCTTAAGGCCAACTTGATAAATAATACACAACAATATTGTACGTGCCATTTTGTATATTAATGCCCATTTGAAAATGGAAAAAAGTCAAATTGACAAATTAACAAAAATAAAAACAAACTCTTCCTTAATCACTTGTATATTAGATATGCTCATAGGTTTACTGGATAATGAACTCCTGAAGTAAATTGAAGTTAGTTTATTAATGAACTTTTTGAAATAGTATAAGTTACAGTTCAATCTTACCCCAACTAAATTGAGAAGTATTATTGATTCACGTTTATTACAATATTTTTAAAAAATAAAAAATCAAGGAAACGCAATAATCCACCGGTAAAATCAAGCTGCGTCTGTGCCTTTTCTCGGAAATGGCACAAGACACAAGAAAACGTGGCAAGAAGTAGACAAGCTCTATTAAATGGATTGTTATTTAAAATAAGAAAAGAAAAAATAATAAAATATTGTACAATCATACTCACATTTCCTTTTAAAAAAATTTCAAAATGTGTACGTGTTTTGTCTTCCATGCATTGGTCCTTGTCAGATGTATGTCTTCCTTCTATTGATCTTTCTGCCTCCCCCATTAACCCCGCCATTCCACCAAATTTTTAAAAAGAAGGATAAAAAAAATATAACAATAACCAATGAAATGAATTTGTTCATGTATGGATCTGCTTCATAAACCAAGAAAAGGTAACATGTAAAGCAATTTTGTACAGTATAAACGTACAAATTTATGCTTTTATTCACTACTTACTCACTGCTGATCACACAGCTGAAGATGATGATGATGATGATGATGATGATGCCGATTTGCTTTCTTTTTCGTTTAGCCTCTTTTCTTCACTACTATTTTCTATACAAGGAAACCCACCACAGCTTTTTTGATAGGCATGGAAACTTAAGACATCTAGGGTTGGTCATTTGTTGATGTTGACAAACTCGCATCACATGGCGTAGCTTCAAATGCTTGTACTTCACTTTAATTTAATCTTTTTATTAAGTAAAAACAAATTAAAAATTAAGAGAGATACAGGTTTATAGGGTAGCACCTAGCCGACAAATTAAAGAAAAAAAATTTTAAAAAAAAAAAATGTAGTGTCTAGCTAGCTTAGTACTGGGCTTAGTGGAGGATCACTCCTTTATTTTTCAAATATATACATATCAATTAATTTTATATTAATATGATCCGTACATTCTATGTATGTTATTCTCATGCTGGAAAATTTGGTTAGTGGGTGGACAAACAAACCAAGGAACAGAACAAATGATGTTAACATAAACCAAACCATTGAAAACAATCCGGAATTTTCAACTTGAAGAATTAAAGTGGAAAAGCACATGCATATACGTTGACAGCATGTAAATTAATGCTAGATCCCGTTCAAATTTGAATTAATGTAGTTTCTAATTCAAAACTGCTTCAATGAAATGGGTATTTATCAAATAGAAATTATAATATGTGAATATCAACAAATTTAGTACAAATTAGTGTTATTTAGAGTTATATAATATTGTTATATTATAAAAATAAAAAAAATTATTTTAGTGCAAAACAGTTTTAATTTACACTAAATCTGAATTTTAAAATATGAACTGTAGCAAGAGATAAAAACTAATTTATTGAATATGTAGTTACAAAACAAATTATGATCGCCAAAATTTTGAAATATAATTCAAGGATTTTTTTTATTTTTTTTTTTAAAAGATGAGAATATATATTTTAATAATTTGGCAATGTCAATTTGGTTCTTATTATCTGGTGTGACTCACCCGAAAATCATATTTTTCTAAATCTACAGTGGGGTATGGGCTGTCGGTTTGATCAATTTTAGTCTATAATATGACTAATTTCTTTTCTTTTCTTTTTTTCATTTTTTCAAATCCTCAAGACATAATTATATATTTATGAAGTCTCTTTTAGTTTTATGGATCATTAAACCAAACTTCAAAATGTCATACAACCATTATTTGCGAATCTCAAAAAAATGTCTCTTCGCTTGATATTTATGTAATATGTTGCTGTATGTTACTCTGTTTTCGGAAGCACATTTGATTAAAAACGCTTTCAGCAACAGTAGAAAAACACGTTTAGTCAAATAATCAATTGAAATGTTTGGTCGGTATGATGATTCATTTCCACACAAAACATCATTCCCTACAAATTTCAAAGGGTGTGGGAGCATGGAGCAGGCTGATGTTATTATCATATAAATTATTCTTTTTGAATTCAATTAATGTGGGTTTTGACTCTTTAGTCATATGAATAATACATGATACAGTAATCACTATCAAAGTATTATTATTATTATGAAAAAAAAAATGAAGAAACCAGCAATCACTATCAAAATATCGAGAGAAAATTTGTGAGAATCCATTTTTCCCTGGCGTTTTGTTGGTTTTCTTTTGGAAGTAAAAGAAAAAGGAATAGGAAAGCTGGTAAATTTTGGAGCAATGTTAAATCCTTCACTGTCTTTCTCTTTAACTACAATCATGCCCATTTAATATAAGACATTCCAAGCAGAACCATATTTCTCTGCGCACATGACGTTTTCAGCAGAAAATAGTCGCTAAAATTTAAATTATTTCTACCAATTAAGTCAATTTCAAAAATCAAAATATACAAAATTAAAAAATAAATAAATGAAGGGTATTTCTCCTTTCTCCTACTCTTCTATTTTGTGTTTCTTTAGTCTCTTTCACAGTGTGTGGCAGAGTTAAGAATTGGACAGTTCAAGTGGTGTAAAAAGGGCACTTCTTGGCACTTTTGGGCACTACAAATTCACACCCCACCATTCACTTCCCTCTCATATTCAATCTCTTCTCTTCCCTCCTCTTATTATACTCAATATCTATTTCTCCACTAGGCTTCGTCATATCCAGAACCTTAACTCCTCTGTTTTTCCTCTGCCTTCATATATTTTTCTCCGTGGTGAAAATTCAGTGCTTAATTTATTGCTGTAAAATTTGTCATAAGCTTCAACACTAATGGCAACAGTTGTCTGCCAAGGTTTACAGTCATGTCTTGAGTCTCAGGCCTTTGAGCCAAGAACACTGAGGCTGAGATTATCTTCACCAAAACCCCACTTCTCCCAACCCGTTGAATTAAAATTTAGGTCTTGTTTCTTTAATTCCAACACCAAACAAGTTGATGACAATACCAAACAGTCTGATTCTGTTCATGATAAGAACATGAATATCTCCCCAAATGCTGATTCGAGCTGCTGGAGCTTCCTGCAAGCTCTCTCCAATGGCTCCCAGTTGAGCTCCAAAGCAGAGACAAGAGATAAAGAGAGCACATATGTTCATCCTCTAGTTAAGCGTTCGATGTCTAGGCTGAGTGAGAAGAGCTTGGAATTATGCACTGAGAATTTAGGCAGTGAAACTGGAACTGAAATCATTGAAGACAGCATATTCTCATTGTCTTCTTCTTCGTCATCATCTTCAGAAGACAATTACTCTAATGGCGGAAATTCTCCAGCAAGGGAACAACAGAAATCAATTCAACTTTTGGGAGCCAAGAAAGTGAGCTCTCGTAGTTTTCCTCCTCCCTTGACGACAATAAGTGGCATGGATTCTCTCCAAGTGAGGCCCCACCGGGAAGATGGGCGGCTAATAATCAAAGCTATCAAGGTCCCATCAAACCACTCTCTCTTTCAAGCTGAGAGAAGCCATGGCCGCCTTCGACTCTGCCTTTCGAAAGATTCTGCTTCTTTTTTTGACTCTGAGGAGGAAGCGGTTTCAGATGAAATTCATGATGACAATGAAGACAGCGAAGAAGAAGACATTGAAAATGACGCCAACTGTGGAGAAGAAGAAGAAGAAGAAGAAGAAGAAGAAGGAAGGGAGGAAGAAGAAGATGGACTTGCTGAAGAAAATGATGCACGCATGGGAGAGGAGAATAGTGGAAACAAGAGAGATGTTGGAGGTGAAATGGGAATGAAAAAATTTCCAAGGCCAGGGAGGTGCAAAGGAGAGACAGAGAAGAAAGAATTGTTAAATTGGGAGGCTTATGTGATGGCTACATCTTAACGTTTTAATTTGCCTGTCTATTAAAATTGTAACCATTTTTAGTTTGTCTTGTTTTCCTTTTTGTCCTCTTTTTCCATCTAATTTTGTTAATCCGAAACAAAATGTGCTTGCTGTAGTAGGCCGTTATTATCGTTATTTGAAAATGCTCTTCTCTTTCTCCCTCTTTCCCTCTCCAGCTCTCACTTGAGCATGGTAAAAATCGAAAGAAATTTTCTCTTCATATTTGATTAAATACTCAAAAATGTTTCCAAACCCATCAAAGGAATATGAATCTCAAACGTATCATGTAGTTTATTTCAAACAAAATCAATTGAATTGTATCTAAGTATATCAACGAATAAACAATACCGACGTTCGAAGCTCAAATATTAGGTTATTTTACTTGTTGCTGCACATCAATCACCTTATTTGATAGTTTGTCTGTGAGGGAGATTCATTGGTTATTGTTTGACCTTCATTACATCTTGATATATACTCTTCGAGTAACCAGCCATATACATAGTATTCGTTTATTGCGACAATTCTTTTACCATTTTTCTATTTTTTTGACAATGAATCTTCGTTCGACTCTCTTTAGACAATCTCATATTTATTAAAAGATGACAATTTACATATGCATATATAGTGATTTTTTTTTTTTAAGTTCTACATACCTGAAGTCTATCCCAGCTAATGAAAAGTTATTCGTGCTTATATTTTTTCAAAGATTCCACATACTTTAGGTTTATACACATTATATATAATGATAAAAAAAAATTTCTCTTCCCCAAATTAGTCTGAAAAGAATCGATTGTTTACTTTAACCTTTTTATTTTCTAGGCAAAACATTAAATTAATTATAATTTTACTAATAAGTACACGTAATATTTTTTTTATATTTGATAAATTAGAATTTTTAATACATTTAAATTTACATCAATTACAATATTATATACTAAAAATTATTATAAATAATAAATATAAAAATCTTAATAAATATCTTAAGGACACTCCTTAAAAAAATTTAATTAATTAAATTAGTTTTAAAGACTATACTAATTTAATACATATAGTTAATAATTAATATTAGATAAAATGAAAGTAATTTTCAAACTATTGTCAAATATATTTAAAACTGAGATGATTTAAAAATCACATCATCAAAAATGTTTATTACCGATTGCTTTTTAATTTTATTTTTTAAATTTATAGTAGAAGAACCTGAGACAGTTGATGGAAAAATCTTTGAAGTGTAGCCTAGCCTACCTCTTATCCTTTATGTTAGTGAATGTTATACGTGGTCTGATAAATTATCATACAAACAAAGATACGCATCTTTACCGTACAGTCTGACGCAATCTACATTGGATGTATTGATCCATGAATTTTTGTGTAGACTCGTGCCCAATTGATCAGCTGAATCTTAGCTGTTAACTTAACAACAACACACATGGAAAAAAAGACAATCTACCATCGTACAATCTAGTGCTACTATTATACAAACAGTTGCAACTTTTCAATCCGTTTGATTGTTCTAAATATAATTCAATGATTAAAAATATAAGGTAAAGGCTCCACTTTTAAATTGATTGTCTTCTTTTGATTAAATGGTAACGACTATATTATACATTCATAACATTGTAACATAGCTCAAGTGTCGTGAAAGAGAAATCAAACTAGGAAAATCAACAAGTGGGTGCAGTAATTATCAGGGGGAGGCAAACCGTGCACCGACCCTGGCTAGATAGATAGATGTGCTGCATTAGGCAATCAACTGGGGTTAATGTGTGGCTTCAACATTCAGGATTTGGAAGGATGGATTTAGTGCAGGAAGATAAAATTGTAGGGGCACACAGAACATGTTCTTCTTTTTAATGCGTAAACTGCCACTGGCTATAACTGGACCTGTGTGTGGTACAATTATAATACTGCAGCCACTTGATAGATATTTTAACTTAATTTACGAGTCACAGTAAGTATTAAATTTTTTCCTAAATCTTTATCAAATGTGATATTGAGGATTTTTTTATTACAATTCTTTTCACCACAACTGACTATTGAGCTTTAATAGTAGTTTAGTTAGAAATACAACAAAATAATACAATAAAGTTATATAATTATCACATATCTTATATTTTTATATAAAATATAATTCTTTTGTTCAAATTTTGAGCACAAATCGACATAGTATGATAATTCTAAGATTTGTCTTTTAATTCATGGTACGGAGCAACGATTGTACTATACAAATTCTTAGATTTTCTACTATATTTTTGAAATTTTTTATTATAATTCTTAATATTTGTGTTGCAATTCTAATTTATATAAATATAAAAAAATAATAATAATATAATAAAAAGTTTTTAAGGTGGAACAAAAAATTTAGAAGTTTATAGTGTACAATTACGATATTGTTCAATATGAATTTTAAAATTTTTCTTTGTATTTTTCTCAATTATTGTATTACAATTCTTCATTTACAGGTTGCAATTCTAATTTACAAAAATTTATTAATAATAATAATAATACAATGAAATACTTGAGTTTTCTACCGTACAGCTGTAATGCCGTAGCCTTGCCCAATTTTATTTGACAATTAACATTTATTATTTATACTTTTATTTACTATAGTTGTGAATTAAATATTACACTAACTCAATTTTAAATTTAGTTTTAAATTATTCAAATTATAAATAATGACCATGGTTTGAAATTTTAAAATTAGTCTTCTTCAAGAGTAATAACTAATATCGTCTAAGTCAATTATCATTCATACAATAATGTAAATGAGTAGCAAATGAAATATTTAAGGTCAGTTCAAGACCAGACATATTAAATACACTATTCATAATTATAGTCAGCAGTTAAGAGTTAGTTATATTATACGATAAATCAACTTCTTTTGGAAAATATTTATTTATATTAAAAAATATTATGCAAATTTTGATATTAAAACATTGTAATTTTAATTAAATTATAAAAATATATTTAGTATTAACTAAAGTATTATAATTTTAATTTAATAGAATCAATAACTATTTAATATAATGCAATCAATTGTTGATAAATTAATATTTGACAACAAATAAAAGTACGTGTTTACAACAGTTTAAGGTATATTTGACATTTTCTTAGTTTTAGAAAAAAAAAATTAAAAAGTGTTTAGTAATATTTTTAGTAAAGTTAATTATTTTTTTATTAATATTTAATATTTTGTGATTTTTTTTTTTTTTTTTTTTTTTTTATAGACAATGACTTCAAAATCACGCGCTGCGCTCATCCTCAAATATATCCTAACTATTGTGAGTATGTGCTTTCATAATTAAGCACAAAATCTTATGTTTAGAAAAATTGAGTTACAAATATACAATTAATTTAATTTCCAACTTTTCATGCCACATTATGCTAATCCATCAAAAGATTGAGAAGAGCATGGAGAAAAAAAATAAATTACTACAAATTTCTGAAAACCCTACGCTAATGTTAAAACGGCTGATGAAAGTGAGACCTTCATAAAGGAATCCGACCTTACTAATACCATTAAGGAACTAAATTTTATTGCTTACATGGAATCAAGGTTATGACATAATTTGATCTAATCCATTAGCATGATAGAAGACCAATCACATTATGACACCTTTAAATCTATATATAATGCGGATTTTTACATAAAGGAAGAAAGTAGCATATATTATATAGATAGGCTTTTTGGCTTTCTTGACAACTAAGGAGTTTCATTTTTCTCTCTTTTTCTTTCGTTATTTATTTATTTATATGATTGTTTTTAGTAACAAAAGTTCCACTTTCTTGTAGCCAATAACCAAGTTTTTTTGAAAGGCAATATTGATGCAGCTTTTGCTTCTGCTTCTGCTTCTACTTCTATTTGGATAACTTTTGCTTCGTCATAGGAAGTTTGTTTAAATGATTTGATTAGATTGGCTTTTCACAAAAGTTCGTGGTAAGTTTTTCATAGAGGGTAATTTTATTTTTTATTTTTCAAATAAGATCATAAAATATGTGGAGAAGGTTAGCTGACTCACAATGTGATCTGCGTAGGAATAAGAGAAACATTCAAAACAGTTTTATTTTTTTTATTTCTTTAAAATCTTTCTGTGTGGGCTTATTTGAAGTCCATTTAATTAAATTTTTTAAGTCGAGTTTTTACCAAAAAAAAAAAATTAATTGTTTGATTATTATTTATAGATTTTAGTAAAAATTGCGCAATTATTTTAATAGACAAATTTTTAAAAATTATGTAAAAAATGATAAATTTTTTAAAATAAAATGAGAGTATTTCAAACAATTTAATTTTTTAAAAAAATTCTATTATCAAAAACCTAAAAATTTTCGGTTTCTTCTAATAAAAAAATAATTTTTTAATTATTCAAAATTTCTTTTCTAATAACAATTCAACGATATAAAATTTTTTTTGAAACATTTTGATATTAAAAAAACACTTTTTAATTAATAAAAAAGGTTAAACTTAATGAACATTTAATTATTTAATTATGGCGTCACCAAACGAAGTATGCACTAATATATATATATATATATATATAATATATATTCACTAAAAAGTAAGCCATCGTCGTTCCAAGTGACCCCACCACCATATCCACGCAATCTTGGACACAAAACAAGAATCTTCAAGGGACAATACGGCAATTAACATTGACTTGTTAAGACTACGGGTATATACAGATAATACAAGGAGAAGTAGGGCCCCCACTCATATGCAGCTTAATTTAAGGAAAAAAGAAAAAAAAAAGAAAAAAAAAAAGGGTGATAATATGAAAAAGATTTCTCCTTATTTTTTTAAGAATAATGCTATTTATCACAAAAAATTTATCTTAAATTTATATTTCGAATTTAATATTTTTTAAAATAATATTATTTATCTCAAAATTTTTATTTGAAGTTTAATGACAAAAAAATAATATAATAAATAACTTTAAATATTTATGAAAATTTATTATTGAATAAATAACCTACCATATTAATAAGATAAAAAATTTAGAATGAATAACTTTAATAAGGTATATTTAAAATTGAGTACATGAATATTAGAAAAAATATCATAAAACGGAATGATGTAAATTTTAGTGTATAAATAAATGAACTAATGAATAATCTAAAAATAAAAAATAACCTAATAATTAATCAAAGAATTTAATAATTGTATTTTTATGAGAAAAATAATAAACTATCTTAAAGGTATATTTGGTAATACCAACTATCACTTAATTTTAAAAGAGAAAAATTGATACGAAACTATTTCTATTTCCCTATACCAAACACAACTTAAATCTAATATTTTAAAATATAATAATTTTTTTAATCAGCTTTTTAGAGAATATATTCTATGTTTCACATAAATACAAAAGAAGTTTTTCATGGAATTTTTAGATTTATAAAACATAAATTATTAAATTATTAAATGTTTATGCTTTAGAAAATGGTAATTGATTATATACGGAATCTAAAATTGAGGACCCATGTAAATATAGACTCTCCCCTTGTCATTATAATGAATTCCACATGTACAGCTAACTGGATAAGAATGAATGAATGAATGAATCCACTGAACTTACAAATAGTCAAAGACCATAAATCATTAACCTATATATATACATATATATGCATGAGCAAATACATACACAAATCTATGTCCTTAATCCTTATAAATAAAATACGACATCCATCAATTGATGATAATATATTGTGTTAATTTGTGGCTGCTATGCAAAATCATAAAAGGAGTCTATATCTGTACTGAGTTGTGTCAAACATATACGCTCATGATCAGTTAATGCAATCCATAGAAAATCCATTCAACCTCCTCCTTCGACTTGAGTAATTATTCTTCACTCATGGATAGATATATTCTTTCATTAATGGCATATATATGTACAACATTAATACCACTACATTTATAGTTTGTCTCTTTCCTTAATGGTAAATTACTTTATGATAATGGGAATAGTCATGTTGATGTTATTTTTAGGTATATGCTCAGCTTGTACAGGGTTTCAAAGACAGAAAAAAGGCTTGCTTAAACTCAAAAAGCTTACAGAAACCAGAAAAATTATATTCGAAAAGTTCAAAGAACAAAAACAATTTTATTTAATTAAAAGAATAAAAAAAATTGTCCGTACCATCGAGATTTCTTAGAACCTACGCAAGAAGGAATTATAGAGAGGTGAAAAGTTCAGTTGATTTTATAACTTTGGCTCTCTGAAAAAAAAAAAAAAAAATAAAAAAATAATTAAAGTCCGTAAGATTAATTTCTTTTGTTCTTTTCTTGTCAAATCATAGTTTGCCTTTTAATTCATTAATTCATTTTAGATTTTGCTTGTTATATATATTTTGATATTTAATTCAATATATATCATGAAGCTGATCTCCAAGAATCCAGGTCTTTCACGTCTAGGGGTAAAGGCTCTCTGTTCCCTCTTTTTAATTCACAAAAGAGAAAAAAGGACACGTCATTAATGGATCTTTTCATGCACTGCACCCTCTTTTTATGGTCATACAACATCTTTTAATTTAGAATGGATTTGAAATTATTGTATTTTTATTTAATTTTAAGAATTAATAATGTTAGTAAATATCTCTCTTTTAATAATTGTGATGCCATATATATAGAGTAATAAGTTTTTATTTAATAGATGCGATTTGAAAGTACAAAATTGAACATTATTCAATAATAATAATTATTATTATTATTATTATTTATTTTGATTATAAAAAATATAAAAATAATATAATATTGCACTGCAGCTTAAATTAGAAAGTACAATCGATTTTAATTGAATAAGGTAATATCTTTCTTCATCTACATATTTATACTTGACTGTTAATAATTTCATCATGCAATAATTGTCAAAAAGAGTAGCCAAACACTGAATTAAATCTCCAGACATGGATATGTAAATTGTTTGACCTCACCTACCCATTGTTATTCGGGGAACAAGAATTATATTTTGGAGATTTTAGGCAGGTCCTTTTTGACACGAAATGAAAACCATACAAAGAATTCCCATCCTGTAAATATAATAGGAAACATGTGGACAAATTATATGGGCTATCTCTTTTTGACACAGAATTAAACCATACAAATAATTCATCCCATCCTGTGAATAAAATAGGAAACATGCGGACAAATACTAAGGCGGCCCATAATTAAACAAACATTGTGGGCATCTCAACAGCTTCTTGTTCGTTCTACCAACCGCAAGTAATCAAATTTTATAACATTTGTGGATTCTTTTAACATGAAATGGATTAATAATTAGTGATGATTCGTTTTGAATGCATATTTTGAATATTTGTTTTCTGTCCTTGAAAGGAAAAGAATGAAAGTGGGGATATATACGTTGCACGATTGTCAAGAGTGGAATGAGAGAGAATTGAGGAGAGGGTAATCAGGATACCTGAAAATATTTTACTCAATTTAATCATCACATCTAGATCCCAATGGCGAATACTTCTGTTTGACTTTAATATTTCTTTCAACGTTTCAATTTTGAGGAGCAAAAAATTTGGATTTGCTTTAAATCTTTTTTCAATTTTCTTTACTTTTGAAAAAAGATATGGCGGAGTGGGGCAGATGCACCTTAAATTCTATGAAAATATGCCAAATTCATTCTCAAATCAATTTATCTATTTTATTAAGCATAATATTGTTTATTTCAAATTCTTTATCTTAAATAATAAAATAACATAAATTTATTATATAATGAGAGAATGTAATAAATTACTTTGAATTTATTCATATCCAATTAATACGTATCACCTCATTTAAAATATGTTAAAAACATCTTACAAAAAAAGAAAAATTATAGTATAACCAAAATATCATGTCTTTTAGTCCCCAACCAAAATGATAAACTAAAAAAGAGAATATTGGTAATTTAGTAGTATGAAAGTAAAACGAGTCAAGAAAATTTGGTGAATGGGAACTGCAATGTCTATTTATGTATGTAATTGTCTAGGATATTATAATATAGATAGAGCTCCGTAGATTTTGGTTTTCTTTCAAAATCAAAAATATATTTAATATTACAATACTGTAGCCACACATGTGCTTCTACTCCATACTTATTTTAAAAATTGAAATGTTAAAAATTAGTTAAAATGAGTGAAATCTATAAAAAGTAGTGTTACCCAGTATTTTTACAACTTTACTTTCAAAATTAAATGAAAACTACCTATATCTATTATATCAAATATGCCTCAAATTGAATATACCATTCAGATTGATTTACATAGGAAATTTTAAACAATTATCTTAACTTATAGGCTTTCTGCTTAGGAGTTAGGCCAACTACCATAAGAAAGAATTGGGTAGTTGAAAGCTGCAACTGAAAATGAAGAAAGAACAGATGAAGAAAGAAACACATAATAAATAGTATGTTTATGAATGTCATATTTTTTACTTAATTTGAAAAAAAAAAAAAATAATGCTGGGTTTGAAAAAAATAATAGTACACTCCCTTTATACAAAATTAGGTGGCAAATTTATAACTTTATCACACACACAAACACACATATATATAACTATATTTTTATTTTTATAAATTTGTACATTAATTAGTATAAAGAATTTATTTTAAAAATTTGTATCTTTAAATTATTGTTTTTAAAAGCACAAACATATAAAATATTTGGTAACATTTACTTAACTAATATATTTACTAACCATTAAAATTTACAAACTAGTAATTCTAATACACAGTGAGCTCCGCATTAGCACTCAACAATACAGAAATCTTAAAATTAATTGTTACCATCTGCTTCTAATTTCAGAAAGAAGCAAGGCGATGCCACAAATTCTGATAGAGATTCTATTTACAACAAGTGTCTTGCCACCAATTAAATAAACAATTAGCAAAAGATAGAATAAGCAAAATAAGTGCTTCAAAGGCCCAAAACACAGATTTTCTTCAACGTTTAATCTTACTTCAGTTGAATATAAATATTGAGAAGGGAAAAAAAAAGAGCCGACTCGGTATTCTTTTAGTTTTCTGTCAAATTAGTCGTTGATCAATAAAGGATTTCATATTGGCATGCACCATTAGGAAGAACCAGCATATTATTTCCTAAGTATAAACATAACAATCCCGAACAGACTCCAAATCTAGGCATGAACAAATAAACATGTAAAAGCCACATCCAAGAAAAGTATCATATTCAGAACTGTTAACTAAGGGCATGCTTGTAATGGCTGCGGTTTATCCCAAAACACAACCAAAAACAAAATCTAGTTAGGCATGGCCAAGTAAAAACGTAAAAGCCATATCCATGAAAAGGTCACTATTTTGCACCAGAGATATTGTTTTATAATTCAACAAGCTGAAATAACAAAATGTACATTCCTGTTTATATTTGTTTCGTATACTCCAGGCTTTTAGGCTCAAATTCAGAAAATAATTATATTTCTCTGCTCCAAAATCCTCAATAACATACAATAGCTTAACTCCAAAAAAAAAAAAAGAAAAAAAAAAAGCGGCATGCAAAGATGCTGCGTGTGTAAAATTTCTCCACTAAACCACATGAGCAAAAGCAGCACAGAAGGACGTTGTGCGCCTATTCATGCAGATATGGCAAAATGACCTCTATAAATTATTAAAATATCATCTCTTATTAAAAATAAAATTACATACATTAACACTCCCAATGGAACACCTTAATTAATTCCACTAGGTTCTAATACAGATATAGGTGAGGTACGCACAGTTACTTGCCCGTGAATGCCAACCTTAAACGCTCTTCCTTAGCAGATGGTGCTTTTCCTCCTACAACTGCCTGACGCATAATCTCTGCAACAGGCATTTTCCATGTCAGACCTCTAATATAGCTTATAATGAAAGACATCAATCTCATCTGAAAGTGAATAAAACAAAAGTATAATAATCAAGGGATGCTAAAAAACACAGGTTTCCAGTTAGTCTCCATCAGTTGCAGATCTTTTTTACAAGCACATAGAATGGAAAATGAATTTTCTCTAGAGCCCATACACCATTTTGAAGGGCTTTTATTTTCTCATTTGAGATGTCAAATTGTTTTCACATTTGTTGAAAAGCCTGAACAAGCCTAATTCAGACTTGATTGGCAATGGTTCTTGTATCAAAACTAATTGCCAAACGAGAAACACTCTAGGCTCTCATGAACATCTTGAACAATTTACAGGCTTAAAATGAGGCTCATTTTTTCCAGGTTTATGCATACAAAACTATAAATCTTCAAACCCTTAGAATTCAAAAATTAAGCATGGCAGTGTAGGCAGAAATTTCAAGATTCCACTTGCTCATTCATCAAGCTCGAACAGAAGATTTGGCATAATTTGCTGGCAGGAGATCCCCATTACATCATGCAAGTGTGAATAAGAAAGAGAGGATTAGAACATCTTTCAAATGGAGTACTTTTAAGCAAACAGACTTGGAAATGATGTGCATTATATCCAAGTAGATTGTACAAAAAATTAATGAGGTTTATTGAGAAAAGGATCTCTTAGATAATTAGGTCCAACAAAGACACCAAAATGAGGACATTGAAGATTTGAGATCAGAGAAGAAAATCAAAACTTGCCTCGTTTTCTTTGAAGCTCTTCGTCAAGCTCTTCTTTCCATTTCCTCTGCCTCTCTGAGAAGCTCATACTACAAGAACAATCATTGTGATTCTCAAGCTATAGAGAGGGTAGAGACCGATAAATTTATTAGAAATAATCTATAATGAACATCAAAGTCAATTTACAAACCTAGGACTAATTCTTTCCTTCTGAGCATTGAGAAGAAGCCCTTTCCAGTCATCAATTTGAGGCAGATGAATTTCCTGCAAAGCTCGATCTTGAACACTACTAACATTTGATATGCGGTCCTTTTGATACTGAGGGCTAGCAGTGTCAGCAGCACCTAGAATGGCTGCAGAGAGTCTTCTACTTGGTAATCTCTTAGGTGACCTACTTTTAGGAGGTAAGTTCGGAAAATTTTCACCATTTCCAATTCCTATAGCACTTGGATGACCACTTGCATTCAATGTGCTGTAAAACTCTTCATATAAAGGTGTTTGCAGCTTCTTTAGATCTAGAGCCTAATGAAGGTTTACAAACAAATTTCACAATCATAATATTTCGGAGTAATTGTTAAATTTGCTCTCTCTGATGCTTTTTGTTACTTTAGATTCTCTTCACTGTAATAATAACCACTGTACAAATTTCATCATCATAATGTTTCAGATTGAAAGGAAAACTGCTGAGTTAGCTATCTCTGATACCTTTTTGTAACTATAGATTCTCTTTGCTCTAATAATAATTCTTAGACCCCTGGAGAAAGGTTTGTAGTACACATTCCATCAACTATAGTCTTTACTAATTTTGGTTCTTTTTCATTAAATTATTTGAGTTATCAAGAACAAATCATGCAAGGATTCAATTATTGAATACACACACACACACACTCTTAAGAAAGAGAAGAAAAATATGGACAGAAAAAGCACCTTCTCCTCCAGGAAGGCTCTAATTTTTGATTCCATAACTTCGTAATCATCCTCAGCTGCTGATGAACCACAGGGAAAAGAGAATTCATTCTCTCCCTTACCCAATACTTCAGTGCTTCTAGCAGCTTCACATGCTGCTTGACCAGAAGTTATATTCATTCTATTTCTCTCTACCTCTGGACTTTCATCAAACTTGCATGGCCAGTCATCATTGGGTTCACGCATAGGATTAAAACTCTAATCCAAATAAAAAATTTAGCCAGTTGCTATGCAAGCTACACCATAAAACATGAACCACATGAACTTCAAAATCAATTCTCACCTTACTTACATCTGCAGATGCCAAGGCAGAGTTAAAATTTACTGATGCTCTAATACCAAAATCATCTTTGTCATCTATCTGGCACATGTCATCATCACAATTACCAACCCCCCAGTTGGATCCTGCTGACAAATGCTCAGGATACACAGTTGAGCACCTCACACTACCCATTTCACATAAATCCTTCAAACCCGAGCAGGCTGACCGCCTGATTGAAGAATTCGAGCTGTAACATCAATATAGTACCCAGAATCAAGATTCAGATACAATCAATGATGAAAAAATCATGAGTTCAGAATTTCATGAAATGAAACACTTACGAGTTTCTTATATTCAAACCTGGTGCTCCCATTGAATTTCCAGACTCCTGATAATAAAGGAATAAAAATACTAAGATTGGCAGGAAAATGGTTTGAAGAACAGCTAAATTCACTAAAGTTATACATACCATGACTGAGTTACGGAATAATGGATGAGGATCCTGATACTTCCCCATGACAAATGGATGCTGCAAATGCTCAGCAAAAGACATTACAGGTGAAAAGCTACCCTTC
>JAWDEX010000010.1:5086100-5097534 GCA_035221805.1 Trichilia hirta | reverse complement strand
TGTAGATCCCACTGGTGAAAATTTCTGTTCAATTTTATTATTTTCTCTAAAATTTTGATTTGCTTTAAATCCTTTTTCAAAAGTAAAAGAAAATTGAAAAAAGAATTTGGGGGAGTGGGGTACATGTTATATAAATATAGATCAAATTCATTCCCAAATTATTTCTTTCCTATCCACCTGTTTTATCAGTCAAATCATCTTACACGCACCAAAAAAAATTATGGTATAGCTAAAACATCGTGGTTTTTATAGTCCTCAACCAAAACGTATTGAATATAGTAACTAACAAAAACAACATTGGTAACTTAGTTGTATGAAGGGGAGTCAAGAAAATTTAAGGAATGGAAACTACGATGTGTATTTACGTAGTTGTCTAGGATATTGATATGGCACCCTAGATATCGCCTTTCTTTTTAAAATAAAGTTTAGCCTTGCAGTGACAATTTGTTTTGTCTCAGCCGAATATACCATTCAGATTCTTGTATATGTAAATATCTTAACTTATAGACTTATACCAGGGAATTGGGCGAAATGCCATGAGAATAATTGGGGAGTTGAAAGTTACAACTGAAAACAAATACAGAACAGATGGAGAAAGAAACACATCATAAATAGTATGTTTATAAATGTTATATTTCTACTTAATTTTTAAAACAATAATGCTAGGATATATATATATATAATTGCGCACTCTTTGTTATATAAAATTGCGCGGCAAGCCTATATCTTTATCACCGGTTTCATATAATTTACTTTTTTCCTATTTTCCTATTAGTTCGAAGAGTTTATTCAAAAAATTTATATCATTAAAATTACTGATTTTAAAAATACAAACACCTAAAATATTTACTGTTAATTAGTATTTTTACTATCAAAATCCACGAACTAGTAATTCTAATAAACTGAGCTCTTAAAATTAATGTATTACCATCTACTTCCATCATGTTATAAATCTACTTCAGAAAGAAGCAAGATGATGCCACAAATTCTGATAGAGGTCCTATTTACAAGTGTCTTGCCACCAATTAAATTAAAATTTAGCAAAAAAAAGAATGACCAGAATTAGTGCTTCAAAAGCCCAAAACACAGATTTTGTTCAACGTTTAATCTACTTCAGTTGAAATCACGGAATGTACATTCCTGATTTATATTTAGTATACTCCAGGCTTTGACTCAAATTCAGAACATAATATATTTCTGTTACAAAATCTTTAATAACATACTATAGCTTAACTCCAAGAAAAAAAAGCCATGCAAAAATGCTGCCCATATAAACTTTTTCGACTAAACCACATGAAAGCAGCGCAGAAGGAAGTCGTACTGCTCTATTCATGCAGATAAGGCAAGGTGACTACTATAAATTATTAAAATATTATCTTTCACAAAAAATAAAATTACATACATTAACACTCCCAATGGAAAAGAATAATTAATTCCACTAGGTTCTAGTACAGATACAGGTGAGGTATGTACATTTACTTGCCCGTGAATGCCAACCTTAGATGCTCTCTTGGTTGAACGAGAATCTGATGCTTAGGAGATGACGCTTTTCCTCCTACAATTGCCTGACGCATAATATCTGCAATACTTATTTTCCATGTCAGACCACTAATAAAGCTTTATATAATGAAAGACGTAATCTCTTCTGAAAGCGAATAAAACAAAGGGATAATAATCAAGGGATACTAAAAACCAAGGGATTACTCTTTCAATTGGTTTCCATCGAGTCTACGACAGTTGCAGATCTTTTTAACGTGCACAAAGAATGGAAAATAAATTTTCCTGAAGATTTGATGTTTTTTTTTTCAATTGAGATACCAAATTGTTTTCACATTTGCTGAAAAGCCTAAACAAGCCTAATTCAGACTTCATTGGCAGTGGCTCTCGTATCAAAACTAATTGCCAAATGAAAATCCTCTTGGCTTTCATGAACATCTTGAATTATTTACAGGCCTAAAACAAGGATCATTTTTTCCAGGCCCAGCTCATTTTATGCATACAAAACTACAAATCTTCAACCACCAGAGCTCAAAAAATAAGCATGGTGGTGCAGGCAGAAATTTCATGATTCCACTTGCTCATTCATCAAGCTCTAACAGAAGATCTTACTAACATTATTTGCTGGCAGGAAATCCTCATTACATTATGCAAGTGTAAATAAGGGGGAATTAGAACATCTTTTAGATAGAGTACTTTTAAGCAAACTAACTTTGAAATGATGTGCATTATATCCAAGTAGATTCCAGGAAAAATTAACAAGGTTTATTGAGAAAAGGATCTCTTAGTTCATTAGGTCCAGCAAAGACATAAAAATGATGACAATGAAGATTTGATATCAGATATGAAAATCAAAACTTGCCTCGTTTTCTTTGAAGCTCCTCATCAAGCTCTTCTTTCCATTTCCTTTGTCTATCAGAGAACTTCATACTACAAGAAGAATCATTGTGATTCTCAAGCTATGGAGAAGGTAGAGGCTGATAAATTAATTAGAAATAATGTAAAACAAGTATCAAAAGTCAATTTACGAACCTAGGACTAATTCCTTCCTTCTGAGCATCAAGAAGAAGTTCTTTCCAGTCATTAAGCTGAGGCGGCTGAATTTCCTGCAAAGCTCGATCTTGAATGCTACTAACATTTGATATGAGAACCTTTTGATGCAGAGGGTCAGCAATGTTGGCAGCACCTGGAATGGCTGCAGAGAGTCTTCTACTTGGTAATTGCTTAGGTGACCTACTTTTAGGAGGTAAGCTCGAAAAATTTTCACCATTTGCACTTCCTACAGCACTTGGATGGCCAGTTGCATTCAGTGTGCCGTAAAACTCTTCATATAAAGGTGTTTGCAGCTTCTTCAAATCTGAAGCCTAAAGAAGGTTTATAAACAAACATGTAAGTATTAACCATCACACATATTTCACAATCATAATATTTCAGAGTGAAAGTTAAGCCACTAGATTTGCTTTCTCTGATACTTTATCGTAATTTTAGATTCTCTTTGCTGTAATAATATCCATCATACAAATATGAGAGTAGCAAAATATGAACAAAGAAAGCACCTTCTCCTCCAGGAAGGCTTTAATTTTTGATTCCATAACTTCATATTCATCCTCTGCTGCTGATGAACCACAGGGAAAGGAGAAATCTCTCTCACCCTTACCCCATATTTCAATGCTTCTAACAGCTTCACATGCTGCTTGACCAGAACTTATATTCATTCTATATCTCTCTACCTCTGGACATTCATCAAACTTCCATGGCTGGTTACCAGTGGGCTCACACATAGGATTAAAACTCTGATTCAAACAAACAGTTCAGCTCATTGTTACACATATAAACTTGCATGGCCAGTCACCACATGAACTTCAAAATCAATTACCTTATTTAAATCTGTAGATGCCAAGGCGGAGTTGAAATTTACTGACGCTCTAATTCCAAAATCATCTTTGTCATATATCTGACACATGTCATCATCACAATTAACTGTCCCACAGTAGGATCCTGCCAATAAATGCTCAGGACACACAGTTGAGCACCTCACACTACCCATTTTGCATAAATCCTTAGAGCAGGTTGACTGCCTGATAGAAGAGTTGAAGCTGTAACATCAATATTGTATCCAGAATCAAGATTCATATACAATCAATGGTAGAAAAAAATCATGAGAAGTTCAGAATTTCATGAAATGAAACACTTACGAGTTCCTTATATTCAAACCCGGTGTTGCCACTGAATTTCCGGGCTCCTGATGATAAAGAAATAAAAATACTAAGATTGGCAGGAAAATGGTTAGAAGAACACCAAGTTCACTAAAGTTATAATTACCATGACTGAGTTACGGAATACTGGATGAGGGTCCTGATACTTCCCCGTGAGAAATGGATGCTGCCGTGAGAAATGGATGCTGCAAATGCTCAGCAAAAGACACTACAGGTGAAAGGTTACCCTTTATACGCGTATGTATAAAACTGAGGCAGGTTTTTATAAGGAGTTGATAAGCAAAATAACGCAAAGCTCAAAAATACCTGCAGCAGATCTGATGCTTTAGGCCTTAAATTTGGTTCCCTGCCACCAAATGTTGATGCATATAAGGGTTGATACCAAACAAAATCATCACAATATGAAATTCATTAAAAAATAAGAAGAATTCAACAAAAAGAGGGATCAATATGGACTTTACAAAACCAAAACCAAAAAAAGTGGAAAAAGAAAAAAGGAGCAAGTAAACAACGTACTTCTGCAGGCATTTTAACAAAAAATCCTTCGCCTCCATGGAAAGATGTTCAGGAATGGGAGGATGAGATTTGGTTGTCCCAATATGGAAGAGGGCAGCAAACTGAAAAAAAAAAAAAAAAAAAAAATTCAGATTTTAGCCTGCAAACACCAGGAAGGGCTGAGGTAATTTTGGTTAGACAATGCACATCAATCAAATAAATAAGATTTAATAAGTGTCAATTATGTACCTCCTGGAATTGTTGGCTCCATGGAGGCTTTTCTGTAGCCATCTCAATCACAGTACATCCAACACTCCATATATCAGCAGAGCTAGGGCATTGAATTTTGAATTAATGAGCTACCAAGATCAGAGAATAGAGAACAAAATCAAATGATACTATTTTACTTCTGATGGAGAAAGGGAATTAAGTAAACGCTTCTGACTTCATGGGAGTATAGAAATGCATTTCAAATCCAAGTAAAAAGCAGGAGATTTTCAGAAGTTTTTCATTTACTGCTCAAACAAGTATTTCTTAATAAAAATATAAAGAACAAAAGTCTAAATGATACTTGAACGAAAAAGTAAATCAGGAAATGTCATCGTTGCTGGCATTAATGCCATGTTGAGTTGCATCCAATAAACCAAAATTAACATCATTGTAGATGGTGACTAAATAAATACCAGGAATTTTTCAAATAAAGGTAAATTTACCTCCAAACATTAATCTATATTTTTGAACTAAAGTTTTCCTAGCAGTATATATATCTTAACTGCTATATTAAGCACATGATAATTTCCGCATTTTGCTATTCTCACTCTCATTTACACTATTAAGATGACCATCATCAAAACTAGTGTGCAGTGTTATCGAAATATATTTCATCCATTTAAACTAACAAAGAGAATATTCAATACTGAAAAAGGCACACATTGATTTTACGACTTAAAGGAAAAATCCAATCTTCTAGTGAAAAGGAAGTACAAACAAACATATCATTAAGCATGAAATTGAACGTTTTCCTTACAAGCTATGCCCAGTCTGGAGAATAACTTCGGGAGCCATCCAATATGGAGTACCCTTCATTGACTTTGCACCATTTATCGTAGCCTGTAGCAACATATAAAACATAATAGTGACACGTGGAATATTTCTATGGAAGACAAAAATGTTGTTTTTTTTTAATAAAATAGTTCATACCAACTTTACAACTTTCTTGGATGCACCAAAGTCTGCAAGTTTGCTGCACCCTTTATTATCAACAAGTATGTTCGCCCCCTGAATGAAACTTGAACATTATTAGATTAGATTAGGTTAGATTGAGGTACATAGGTTACTTCTAAAGAAAGGAGTGAGAGGTACCTTAATATCCCTATGCATAATTCCATTCTTGTGAAGATATTCTAGTCCTAACAACAACTGTTTCGCATACATTCTAACGACCTGTTAAACCAATGATTTCCAGAAAACATCAGCACTTGGAGACAACCATGTTTGAAAATTCAAAACAATCAGTTACTACTTACAGACTCTGGGAAGGATCCAAAGTTTCCTAATAGTGATGATATAGATCCTCCCGGAACAAATTCCAACAGAATATTCAGTGAATCATCCTCCCTAGCAGTTCCCAGATATCTCTAAAAAGTAACAGTTATGGATAAATAAAAATGATCACACAGTAAGCAACTGCAAACATTTCCACAGATATACAAAGATATAGTACTCACAACAATATTTGGATGAGATAGATACTTTAAAAGTTTCACTTCTTCCTGAAGTTCTTGAATATGTGCCTAACATAAAAGTTTAAAAGAGAACACAATTCAGTAAACCAATATGCCACGTTTCAATAAAATACTTTGGCGAACTAAGACAGTGTTTAGTTAGTAACTTTCCGGAGGAAATAATCAAATCTAATTTACCGCATAAAAAATCAGGTTTTAAAAAATTTAATGATACCACATTCAGCCAAAAAACTAAATTTACGCATATGAAGGGAAAAAAATGGCAAAAGGATCACCTGTGTTTTCTCTTTTGAGGCACTGCTCGCTGCAGTTGAGACCTATAACGAAAAAAGATAAATGAAATCAGACCTAAATCCATAAACAAGCCGGTGACAACGTCTGTGAGCGGTGAAATACCTGTTTAACAGCCAGGAGCTCTCCAGAGTCAAGATTCATCCCCATATAGCCGCGACCAAACGCACCACATCCGATTAACTCGCCTCTTCTCCACCGAATCGACGGTGCATCCGTTTTCATGATCTGCCGCAGAGCTGGTACTGCCGGTTTTGAAAATAGACCGATTCTTGATTTGCGAATGCTGGAGTCGATCTTCTCCACCAACCCGCCGATTCCTTCTCCTGCTCCTCCTCCTCCATCGTCTCCCGTCGTCGACCGAAAAACCAAAGATCGCCGAACCGATCCGAAAATTTCTTGCATGTTAGAAATCGTGCTTCGGATTTTAGATATTCCCTCCCTCTTTTAACGGTGGGCGTGTATGGAAAGCTAAGGTTAGAGCTCTGCGAAGTGCATAGCATTAGTGAAGTAATACTGAGCGTTAATGAAAGAGAGAGAAAAGAGAAATTTGAAGGAGGGAAAAGGAAGAGATCTATCTAATTTTTCAAATATAAAGAAATGTAAGATAAAATGATATGTGGTGGTGCCGTTGAAGTTTGGGGTTATTAATGTAATTAGATCCGAGTTTGAGTATGCCTTCGCATACGTGGCCCTTCGTTGCTATATTTTTAACCAGTTGAAAAAGGGATTTTGAAATTGGAGACAATGCGACCGACCGTATATAGTTTGAATGCAAGGAAATTAACGGGGTACCCATTATTCAAAACTCTTTTTTGGTCAAAAACTCAAATTTGGGCAAATTTCCTCCCGTCATGACAAAAAACTTGTGAATTATTTGTAACCTTCAATTATAGTTTAATTCAGGCTTTTGGGTTTTATGTAAAAATAAAATTCGCTCGATAGTGACTTTGGAATGCACAATTTTTATTGAAGTAAAATCCTTTAAGTTAATTTTGAATGCAAAATTTTGGTTTACTTATAAATTATTTTCAAGTTAAAACAGTAATTATTATAAAATATTCATAACTTTTATTCACTATAATGTCACTTTGTGTATATTTGCGATAATATTTTTATCAATAGTCATAATTTTTTAAAAACTCATGAGTTTCACTAAATCTTATCACTTGAGTCATTGTCTTTATTAGAAATTTTCTTATTATTTGATAAAAACAAATTATGGTTATAATTATACTCTTAGTTTTTTGTATTTGTATTCTTATTAGTAATATTAGTATCAGTAACATAGACAGTTTTTAATGTTTGTATAAAAAGACTGAATTCATATTATTATATGAGACTGCTTTGTAGAGGGAGATGTATACAACATGATCCCTTTTTTGGGAGAATTAGTCTCGCATAAGATTAGTCTATTAAGAAAGAACTTAACCTTGACTCTGATGTCAACTTTAACTTAATGTCAACAGGGTTTTAAAAAATAGAGAGTTGGTCAAATTCAATCTAATACCATAGAAGAAACTACTAAATGAGAAGAACACAATAAAGAAGCTTATCATAATGGACAAAAACGAAGAAGAAGCAAAGGATGATAATTGTTACAAAGGAGCAAACGTCATAAATACCATAACATCGAAAAAGGCCTTGGGACCTTTTAAGAAAGATCTATTTTTTTTTATAGCATCTTTCATACTTGTGTAAGGAAATGAACTACTATTGTCAAAACTGCTTCATATTTTTGTTCTTTTAATTGAAGAAGAAGTAAGGTCTTTTTGGTCTCATGATATTTGCAGCTTTGACTCTTTTACAAAAATTATCAGCTCTTATTTTTTTATTTTTGACTCTATTACTATGAGCTTTTTTATTATATTCTTTTTCTCGTTTAATAGTTTCTTCTATGATATTAAGTTTAAGTTGACTAATCTTATATCTCTTAAAAACCTATTGACATTAGATTGAAGTTGACAACACTCATCAAAGGTTAATTTTTTCTTAATATGCTAAAATTGTATGAGACTGTTGACAAAATCAAAAAGTGTATGCTTATAGGTTGATTGATGCTATTTCACGGATGTAATTTAAGTGGATGGGTATTATGATTGTTATAAGCTAGAAAAACTATTGTCATTTAAGAAAATTAGTCTATTAAAAATAGACTGTATATATAGTTACTGGTTTCAACAATTTTGTACATTTGGTTGTGATTCAAATTTTTTGAAATTGTAAAAAATAACACAAAATTTCTAACTCAATCTGACAAATCTTTCATTTTTTCTTTTGATTGTGGTTTGATTATAGTCTCAATATAGTAATTCTTAGTTTCTTGAATTCTCAATTTTTAAAGTAGACGTGTTTCTTGTTTTTGTTTATCTGCTCTAGGGTTGTTACAATATAGATGTTTCTTATAAAGAATTTAACAAAGTCGTTGATGTATACATTTAACACATTAAACATTATATGTGTATATGTTATGTTTAAATATAAAATAGACAATGCCCATCTGCATTGATAGGTTTTAAACAGATGTTGACTCACAAGTGTAGGTTCTCTTGATTCAAGAACATCATTAGATGATTCACCCTTAATATAATAACGAACCCAAAAGCAGTCAGTCGCATTTAGTCTTTATCAGATGATTCATCTTAAACTTCTTCTTGGCATCCTTTTCCTACTCTTTTGCTTTTATATATTCAAAATTCTCTGGATCATGCCTTGACCATAACAATTTCTTTTTTCTTTTGCATGGACTCAACCTACAAATAAAAGTACAATTACATTAGAATGATTTTCAATACACACTTTAGTATATAGCAAGTTAAAATACTATACTTGAGTTTACTTATATCCTTATTTTTGAGTTCAATTGAATTCTTACAATTAAGTTTAGTTGTATCCTTATTTTCGAATTCAGTAGTATTTTTGTTTTCAATATTAGTTATATTCTTACTTTCTGGTTTAATTATATTATTATTCTTACTTTCAAGTATGAGGTAAGTTATATTCTTACTTTAGGGATTAGTAATATTTTATGTTTGCGTTCAATTATCTTTTTATTTTTGAGTTTAATTATATTTCTACATACCGTCAATTCAAGCAGTTAAAACCTTTTTGACAAATGTTTTTTTGCTAAAATTTTCTCCATTAACAACCAATATTGTCATTTTTTAATGTCTATAATAACTTACAACATCTATGATTTACATGTTGATCTTGTAAAAATTTCACAAGTTGGTATAAGTAATATGAATTCAAATAAAACAGTTTTCTTTAAAATAAAATTCACCGATTTTTGAGAAATTTTGACCATTGAATGCAGTATAGACTATTAGAAATGTAAAATTTTAATGTCTTTTAATCAAAAATTGATTTATGGGTTTAAATGAAAATACTTCATTGAAAAATGGGAGTTTTTTTTTTTATATTTAATTTATGGAACAAATTTGTCCAAAAATTGAGTATTTGGTCAAATTTAAAAAGAATTTTGAATGGTAGTTAAGTTTAAAAATGGATCCCCCCTACATGGTCAATCCCGTTAATTTTTCTTAAATATAATATTTTATAAAAAAATAAAAGATATTGAAGTTTTCTTAAATCTAATTTAAATTTTAAAAACGAAAAATACATTCCAATTAGACTATGTCCCAAAATTTTAAATCATAATTTTAATTTAATTTTTTTTTTTTAAACTCAAATTAAGAAAACCTCTTTATATGTTAAAACTTTTGTGTTTAATTTCTATTAATTTTTAAAGCTTTGCTTGTCAACACATTTCAAGTAAATATTATTCAAAGATATTATTCTAAACTTACTATCATAACTATCACAAATATATATATATATTTTTTGGATGACGAGAAAACTTCCGTACTTAGTTATTATTGCGGTGTCTAATTATATATGAGACTAGGCATTCACCTCTTGGAGTACATATTCGCAGATCATATAGCACCCGTCTTGTGTTAATTAAGACGCATGTACAGGGACCACACCGCAATAATATTAAGTAAAGGATAAAACTTCAGCTGCCCCAAACTCTTACAAAAAAGACACTCTTAGAAAATTGAACACGAGACAAGTCGTTATATCATATTGAACAATCAGACTACACCCCTTTTGGGGCCTACTGCTAAATATTATCTATAATTAATTTCTTAATCTAAAATACTAGTACCTAAATTTCTAATCGTAGACTAAAATGACAAAATATCCTTATTTAAAAAAGGAAAAAGAAAACCTACCGATAATAGACATTGTCTTGTATCTTGTCTACTTTACAAGACAATGTTTTGCACTCTTATCTTGTATGGGAAACATTATATTCTCACAAACCCATGAAAATGAACCCCAAATACTAATTTAAAGCTCATCAACTTCATAAATTTCGAAAGGGTAAAATACACAATAATTAAATATATATTTAAGAATAAAGTAAGATTTGACATGTAATATTACAATTATAAAACCATTAAAAGATCAAATATAAAACTTCTGTAAAGCATTGTTAAAAATACAAAAAAAAAAAATTGACAATGTAGCAAAATAATTATCTTTAAAAATAATTGAATATTATTGTGGTAGCTTTAATTGAAAAAGATTTGTGGAGTGAAAGAGTCACGAAGTTGTTAAATAAGAGATATGTGAGAGTTGTTGAATGAATGAAGTTGAAGAGTTTTTTTATTTAATTTTTTTAATTAACCCTTGACCTTATTCCACTCAAAGTTGTAAATTAAGGTTTATGGCTATATTATAGCTGGAATTCATGCCTTTTAAATAGAAATAACGGATCTTGTACCACCCCAACTACAAGGATGGTTGGTTTAGTTTGTTGGAGAGCAATGAAAGAGTGATTGAATGAGTGATGAAAGCATACTTGTTTATTAAGGATAAAATGGACACTCAAAGGGTGGTGTACAAATAAAAAGAAATTTATAAATGAGGGTTAAATCTTATATAACATTATTCCTAAAAGGTAATCGCATATCCCAAAATTTTTATATTATAGAGAGAAAGAAAGACATAAATGAATTTTAAGGAAACAAACTCTTATATAATCAAATTAGACAAAATTTTCAAATATTCTGCTTAATATGATTGTTGATAAGTACATAAAAGCGTATGAGTATTAAGGTTTAAATTCATCATTTTACACTTGAATATAATTAATTCCCTCAAATTATGCATATTTCTAGT
>JAWDEX010000010.1:5073673-5086000 GCA_035221805.1 Trichilia hirta | reverse complement strand
CATTACAGGTGAAAAGCTACCCTTCATACACGTCCATATAAAACTGAGGCAGCATTTTATAAGGAGTTGGTAAGCAAAATAATGCAAAGCTCAAAATTACCTGCAGCAGATCTGATGCTGTAGGCCTTAAATCTGGTTCCCTGCCACCACATATTGATGCATATAAGAGTTGAAAGCAAACAAAATCATCACAATGGAAAATTCTTTAAACAAGAAGACTTTTATTCATAGACTTTACAAAAACAAAAACAAAAACAAAAAAAGTGGCAAAAGAAAAAAGGAACTAGTAAACAATGTACTTCTGCAGGCATTTTAACAGAAAATCCTTTGCCTCCATGGAAAGATGTTCAGGTATGGGAGGATGAGATTTAGTTGTCCCAATATGGAAGAGAGCAGCAACCTGAAAGAAAGAAACTTCATATTTTAGCCTGCAAACTACGGAAGGACTTTGGTAATTTTGGTTCGACAATGCATATTAATCAAATTAATAAGATTTAATAAGTGTCAATTATGTACCTCCTGGAACTGTTGGCTCCATGGAGGCTTTCCTGTAGCCATCTCAATCACAGTACATCCAACACTCCATATATCGGCAGAACTAGGGCATTAAATTTTGAAACTAATGAGCTACCATGATAAAAGAGTAGAGAACAAAAACAAATGATACTATTTTACTTCTGAAGGAGAAAGGGAATTAAGTAAATGCTTCTCACTTCATGCGAAAGTAGAAATGCAATTCAAATCAAAGTAAAAAGCAAGAGATTTCCAGAAGTTTTTCGCTTACCACTCAAACATATATTTTCTTAACAAAAAACATAAAGAAAAAAAAATCTAAATGACACTTGAACAGAAAGAAAACCAGTGAATGTCATTGTTGCTGGCATTAATTGTACATGGAGTTGTATCCAATAAACCAGAATGAACATTATTGCAGATGGTGACTAAATAACTCCCAGGAATTTTTGAAAGAAAGGTAAATTTAGCTCAAAACATTATTCTATACTTTTCCGCATTTTGCTATTCTCACTCTCATTTATACTACTAAGACGACCATCGTCAAAACTAGTGTACCTTGCTGTCAAAATATATTTCAGCCATTTAAACTTACAAAGATAATATCAAAATAGAAAAGGACACACATTGATTTTACAGCTTAAAGGAAAAAATACAATCTTCTAGTGAAAAGGAAGTACAAATAAACATATCTACAAGCATGAAGTTGAATGATTTCCTTACAAGCTATGCCCTGTCTGGAGAATAACTTCAGGAGCCATCCAATATGGAGTACCCTTCATTGACTTTGCACCATTTATTGTAGCCTGTAACAACATAGAAAGCATGTTACTGACACAGAAAACATTTTCTATGGATGACAAAAAAGGTTGCGTTTTCCTTTTCCTTTTTTAAACAAAAACAGTTCATACCAACTTTACAACTTTCTTGGATGCACCAAAGTCTGCAAGTTTTATGCAGCCCTTATTATCAACAAGTATGTTTGCCCCCTGAATGAAACATGAACATTATTAGATTAGGTTAGAGAGAGGAGCGTAGGTTTCTTCTAAAGAATGAAGTGAGACGTACCTTAATGTCCCTATGCATAATTCCATTCTTATGAAGATATTCTAGTCCTAATAACAACTGCTTTGTATACATTCTAACAACCTGTAACCAATGATTTTGAGAAGACATTAGCACTTGGAGACAACCATGTTTAAAAATTCAAAAAAATCAATTACCACTTACAGACTCTGGAAAGGATCCAAATTTTCCTAATAGTGATGATATAGATCCACCCGGAACAAATTCCAACAGAATATTCAGTGAATCATCCTCCCTAGCAGTTCCCAAATATCTCTAAGAAAAAACAGTCACGAAAAATAAAAATGATCAGACAGTAAGCAACTCGACATTTCCAGAGAAATACGAAGATATAATACTCACAACAATATTTGGATGCGATAGATTCTTTAAAAGCTTCACTTCTTCCTCGAGTTCATGAATATGTGCCTAACATAAAAATTTAAAAGAGAACACAACTCGGTAAACCTGTAGCCACCCACGTTTCTATAACATATTTTGGCTAACTAAAACTGTTTTTAGTTAGTGACTTTCCCGAGGAAAACAATCAAATCAAGTTTAATTTACCGCACAAAACTTCAAGTTTTAGAAGTTTAATCACACAAAATTCAGTAAAGAAACTAAATTTATACATTTTGAAATTAAAAAGAAAATGGATCACCTGTGTTTTCTCTTTTGAGGCACTGCTCGCTGCAATTAAGACCTGTTACGAAAAAAGATAAATAAAATCAGAATTAAATCCATAAACAATCCGGTGACAACGCCTGTAAGCAGTGAATAACCTGTTTAACCGCCAGGAGCTCTCCAGAGTCAAGATTCATCCCCATATAGACGCGACCAAACGCGCCACATCCAATCAACTCGCCTTTTCTCCACCGAATCGGCGGCGCATCTGTTTTCGAGATCGGCGGCAGAGCCGGTACTGCCGGTTTTGAAAATAGACCAATTCTTGATCTGCGAATGCTGGAGCCGATCTTCTCAACCAAGCCACCTATTCCTCCTCCTTCGTCGTCTCCCGTCGTCGACCGAAAAACCAAAGATCGCCGAACCGATCCAAGAATTTCTTGCATGCTAGAATTCGTGCTTCGAATATTAGATATTCTGTCTCTTTTTTTAACTGTGGATGTCTATGGATAGCGAAGGTTAGGGTTTTGCGAAGTGCATAGGTTTAGTGAAGTAATTCTGAGTGGGAATTAAAGAGACGGAAAAGGGAAGTTTAAAGGAGGGAAAAGGGAGAGATCTAATTTTTCAAATATAAAGGAATGTAAGATAAAATGATAGGTTGTGTCGCCCGTTGAAGTTTGGTGGTATTAATGTAATTAGATTAGAGTTTGAATATGCCTTTCCCATACGCGGCCCCTCTTTGCTATTATTTTTAACCAGTGAAAACGGGATTTTCAAATTGGACCCAATCTCTAATATATAGTTTGAATATAATTTTTTACTAAAAAATAAGGAGAGGAAGTTTTCTAAAATCTAATTTAAATTTAAAAATAAAAATACTTTCTATTTAGATCAAATGATAAAATTTAAACTTTAATTTATTTTTAGCCTCCTCCAATTAAAAACACCTCTTTATAAGTTAAAATTTTTTAGTGTTTAATTTTAAGTAAATATTATGCAAAAGACGTTATGCTCGACTTACTAGTATTAGTGTCATAAATAGAAGTTTTAATATATAATTTTAATTTTTAATATTTCTTCTCTTGTTACAATTAAAAGATTTAAAAAATGAAACTTTTATCATAATAATAATTGTTTTTAGGAAAATAATAGTATATTTTGCAACTTTTAAAAAACAAATTTAATGCAAATTCGCATTGATTTGCATGAAATAATGTGAAATATTGTTATATCTGCATTAAATATGAGTAGACTTCTTCAAACTTATGACTTAAAACATACATTTATTTGTAAAAGGAAAGATAAGTTTTTTTTCCTTTGTAGTGATTTCAACAAGATTTATAAATTTCGTTTGTTGTTATAATTATTTAACATAATTTATTAATTTTAAATATACACATATTTAATAAAATTTTATTAAATGAAAGTAAAAATGACTTGGCATTCTTATTTTCTATAATAGATTAAAAAAAGTATAAAAATTATAGTTTATTTTTTATTATTTACCTTAATTAATTAATTAATTAATTAATTTTAAATCTAGTGGTATTATACCAAATAAATATTTGCGTTCCTAAACGTAAAATATAATTAAAAAATATATGAAGCATGATTTGGGCAGGAGCAATTGCCAAAATTGATTGAAAATATAAATGTTGAAACAAAGGGACGAGGACAAACACAAATAATGGACAACCCAGTGGCTTGACGGATATCCGACCCGATTAATAACAGCACCAGAGAGAAAACACCGTTTGTCCACGCCGTTAAAGAAGAGAAACGAAGTAAAGTTTCCGATTCCCGAAAAGATACGATCATATGTGTATATAACTGATAAATCAATATGCGTCACTTTCAGGTCTTTCTTCGCTCCACGGCTTGTCCCCCAACTCTTCCTTAGCTCATCTTCTCATGCCTAAATCGCCTAAATTCATGGATATTAAGCTTGGCTTTCTGTTCATTTGAGCTGTAAATTCTATTGGCCAAGACGGAGATGGGATTTGATCTTGAGTCGTTGTCAGATGCAACATCAGGAGCCATTGGAGCTTTGGTTAGCACCACCATTTTGTACCCGCTTGATACTTGCAAGACCAAATACCAAGCTGAAGTTAGAGCTCACCATCAGCAGAAGTACAGGTTGGTTGGTTGGTTTCTTTAGTTCTACATATACCTGCTTGATATTTTAGATATTTTAATTTCGTTTTTTAATTTTTTATATTAGCCTTTTGAATCTTTTTCAAATGTTCTTTTATATGATACTTAATGTTATTTGCTCGTACATGAATGTTAACAGCTATTTGGTGTATGCTCTTTTTTTAGTTCTTATAATTCTTAACTGAATTTTTTTTTTTAATTTTTTTTTATATATATATTTTAGTTGAATATTTGATTGATCTGAGATATAAATATGCTGACCAAGAAAAGAATTGAATTTGAATTTCTCTGTACTGTAGTCCAGTCAGTTAGCTTACTTGATTGAATGGCATAATAATGATTCTGTTCGTAATGGTTCATAGTCTATAGTTAAAACCTTATCAAGCAGGTTTTATTGCAAATTTCATGAAGTTAAATTGCCTTCGGAGTGTTCACATCAAAAACTCCTTGCAATGCTTCAAATACAACCTATAACGTGCTTAATTTGAACTGGTAGTCAAGTAACCTACTGGATAATTAATTCATGTAAGATAAAAATTGAATCGATTGAAGAGTTAGCTCTGAAATAAGGGTATTTAACTTATCCGCTCTGTTTTGTTCAGGAACATTTCTGACGTTTTTTGGGAAGCAATTACTACTTGTCAGGTTCCTTCATTGTATCAGGGACTTGGGACAAAGAATCTGCAGTCATTTATTTCACAATTCATCTACTTCTATGGGTACAGCTTCTTTAAGAGGTTGTACTCAGAGAAAAGTGGTAACAAGAGCATTGGTACTAGAGCAAATTTGATTGTTGCTGCAGCTGCTGGGGCTTGTACTGTCATAGTGACACAGGTGAGTGAGTGATACTTTGAAGCTTTTCTAATTGTTGACAGTGACTTTCTATGACATTACTTTTAGTGGAATCTTTATATCTATGGTTCTGTTTGAGAAATTGAAACTATGTAGATCAATTTAGCGACCTACGGTTGCTACATCTGGGAAAGTGCTTCTCAGGTCATCTGATTGAGGTGCTGATTAAACATGACATGAGAAGCAAGTGCACAATCCCATGAAATCCTAGAAAAGAAATGTATAGATTCCCTACTAGTAGATTACTTTTGGATTCATGAATTCAGAGCAAAGTATGTGGATTTGCCTGTCTGAGTTTCAAACGGGATAGAACTTTTGATTTTTCTTTGATTGATAAATTATGGATTATAAATACCTGTTGCATATCTGGAATTTCAAGCACTTTTTACAGAATAGGTACTTGTATAGTTTTGCTTTCGTCTCCTCTTTTCTTGGTGAAGAACTATTTTTAATAAGATTTTGCTAAACGTCATATTCTTCAGATTTCTGTTATATCCTTAAATTAAAACACAGCATCAGAAACAATACATGTTTTGTCCCTAGGTCATAATCTTTTTCCCTCAATGCCCATAGGTTTCAGCTCCTATTTCTAATATTGGGTTCTCTTCTCTAACTTCAATATTCTTTCAGCCCTTGGATACAGCATCCTCGAGGATGCAGACAAGCGAATTTGGAAAATCCAAAGGGCTTTGGAAAAGCCTTTCAGAGACAACTTGGAGTGAGGCATTTGATGGTCTTGGCATATCTCTTCTCCTGACATCAAACCCATCAATCCAGGTATTTGAATGTTCTGTTTGTTCAATAGTTTATGAGTGGCTAATTTATAGTATAATTGGTTTAATTTATCTTTTATAAGATATTGGAGGTTGGCTTAGCACTACCATGATTTTGCTGTGTGAATCTACAATGTAATTTAAGACAAAGATTTATGAGAAAAAATTTATTTGAACAAAACCTGTGTAGACCTACAACAGGTTTATTAGTATAGGAGACTGTAGAGTAACACACTAGGAACAATAAAAATAAAAGAACAAAAGTGAGAAAATACTATAGCAGCTATGTCCTAAAAGGCAAGCTCTAAAAGTGAAGCAAAAGTAGCGGGGGAGGAAAACATCAAGAATCGTCATTGTGCATTAAACTATGCTAAAACTTTGTGCTGCTATTTCAATATTTACTTTATACTTTCTTTTGCTTCTAGAAATTTTGGGTTAGGCATAGATTACCTTGCAAAACTTGAAGCGCGCTGAAACTAGAAGTTTTGTGTTGCACAGTACACTGTATTTGATCAGTTGAAGCAAAGACTACTAAAGAGGCGACTCAAGAGAGAAACTGGCACAGAGTCATCTCCTGAATCACTTTCTGCCTTTTCTGCCTTTTTATTGGGTGCAGTCTCAAAGTGTATAGCCACCTTCTTGACTTATCCAGCTATCAGGTAGATAGTTTTCAATCACCCTAGTCTCAAATTTCATTGCTCATTACTCATATACAGATTGCTTTTGAAATTCATTTGAATGAGTTTTTTGTTCTTTTTTTTTTTTTTTTTTTAAAATTCAGCAATGTATTATCAATATTGCATGTTGAAAAGATGGATATAGAATACTTCTTTTATCTCCGTCATTTACGCCTACTAAGTTGACGAAACTCATTTGATTCTGACCAGGTGTAAAGTCATGATTCAGGCTGCAGAATCAGACAAAGATGGAACCAACCAAGCTCCACAAAGAAACCAAAAGACAGTTGCGGGGGCACTCTGTTCCATTTGGAAGAAAGAAGGTCCATTGGGGTTTTACAAAGGTTTACAGGCACAGATCCTGAAGACTGTGCTAAGCTCAGCATTGCTTCTAATGATAAAGGAGAAGATCACAAGGACCACATGGGTTCTATTCCTTGCACTTAGAAAATTTCTGTTTATCACTTATAGTCGACTCAAGAGTGCTTGATCACAGAGAGCAGTTTATCTTGATGAGGACAGGTGGAAGCAAGTTGAAGCCTTGAAGAAATTTGTTCTGTTCAATAACAATATGATGGTTCAATGATATAGTTCCAGGACATGATATGCAGGTAGTAAATGTGATTCTACATTTTTTAACTCATCGAATAAAGAATCAGCAGCTATCAGTGTAATTGGATGGCTGGACTGATGGGAAATTGATTCTTGCTACCAAGCTGGTTTTAGCTTTTATTAGAACCATATTGCAAACAATTTGTAATACCTCTTCTAGTCCTCTAGAACCAAATAGCCGGTGAATATTTCCGGGTTGCTTAAGACAGAATTGAAAGTTCTATATGTTACGTTTTTACCTGGTGAGCCTTGAAAAACAAACGGTTGCATGTAACTCATAACTCACCTACTCATGGCTGTATTATAAATTATTAGGCTCATGTAGAATTTTTACAATTTTGAGAGTCCAAATCGTCAAGATCAGGACCCGCAACCCATGTATATCATCATGAAAATGATTCACACTAGTTGGGTTCTGCTGATTCTGCCGAAAACGTTGGATAGTAAATATTAAGGGTGTATATTATTACAATGATGTTACGCATGCAGGCTCGTATCATATGTTATATGTAATTTTTATTGCTTTTAGTATTTTAAAAATATGTGTGTGATAATAATATAATATTGTTAATTAAATTAAATTTAAATAAGAGTTTTTGTAAATAATGATGCACTTATTATTAAATTCATTCTTATGGTTCATAAAAATAATAAATAGGTACAAAATTGTCGCTTGTCTAAAATTCATCTTTCAGCAATCCAACTTTGCTAGCAAGCAATAAACAGTATCAAGTGAAACATTGTTCTTTCTATCAGGTCTTTAATAAATTAAAAACTAATAACAAAGTTCCAATAATTATTTTGTTACTGCAAATCACATAACTAATTAGGTATGTTGGAAGACAGTTGCATAAACAAATTTACAAGGGGTAAATTAATGAATTTTTTTTATTGCTTTTATAAACATTAGGAGCTAATTCCAAAATTTTCAACGAAAGAGACGATAACATAAGCAAGCAAAAATGAATTATTTGGGCACGCTCTCATCCACAGTCAGCACAACAAATTAGGAAAGCTCATTTCAAAAATGAAGAATTCTAATACAGATTGGTTCCTCAAAGTAAGCCCCTCAGGCATTCCACCATTAAAATATAACAGGTCTATCAAACACAATAACATGAATTCTGTCATGATAAAAGTGGAAAACAGATGTATTTGGAAATTTCATATTTCCAATTTAGTGTGAATGACCCAAACCATTCCTCTGCATTCTAATGTGGCCCTTTTGAGTTTTGAGTCGTAATGGTCAAATAAAGATACTGAAGGAGAAAATGAAATTACTTGACATCAAAACATCAATAAAGCAACGATCAGCCAAAAGAGCAAGCAGTAAATCAAACCAATATTGGAAAGCAAACTGGTTGAGTTGTATGGCACAAAGCTTCCTTCAGGTGTGCTTGTGGTCAGAACAACAACGATCCAGTTGCCTTCCGAACCAATACCAACTCCTGTAAACTTGGAGTCATTGAGACTTTGTGAGTAGTGGGACTCAGTGTAGTTTGAGAGCACAAGATTTGAAACGAGGTTAGGAACGCAAGCAGGCATAACAACTCCATCCCTAGTGTTAGAGACATTCAAGTGGCATTTGGCTAAGAGGTCCGGGTAATCAGAGAACCGAGTCTCAGTACCGGGAACAGTGTTAGCACCTGTGGTGTTTGTACAGGGTTGATTCTTAAATTTATCAGCCATTTCGTCAGCAAAGCACTCTGCACTCTCATTTTTTGTTAGGGTTGTCAAGTTTACAGATTTTCTATAGTTGTTAAGGCCTTTCAGCAGTGTGTCCTCCTCATCTACAGAAAAAAATTGGTGGCAAAGGGAATTTAAGTATCAAGATGTCAATGAGAGACTTCTTTTTTCAAACATACTATAATCATGCAACTAAACAGTCAACTGTCATGGTTTGGTAATGCATGAAGATTAAACATAGTCAACAAAGAAAAATGCAGGCAATTAGGTGACTACAATGGAAGAAGTTCCAAGATGTTCAAGAAGCTACACATAACTAATATGTCATCTCCCTTTAAAATCATGAGAGACAAGCTAAACATAAGGAAATTAGGGTGAAGAGCTACATTTTGCCTCATGACATAGAAATGGACTAGGAAAGCTACAAGTCATATCCTTGATACTGCAAATTCTACAAGCAAAAAATCATGGATATAAAAGAATGTTTATTATTGTTATTTATTTTATCAATTTGAAACTCAGCATGTTTATTTTATAAAATTGTTTGTTCCCTTTCAACGAAGTAATTTATATCAGCAAATCCAGTTTCATGCCTAACCTGAAAGTAAAGTTTATGCCCTAAAAGTTGAAACATATAGTGCTTATAACCTAAAAGTTTTATTAAGTAGAGGAGATTTCTGGTGTTTATTGTGATACAGAACAGAAGACAAGCAATCTATGAGCATCCTCCTGGATGCTACACCATTTTGGTTTATGATCCATCATGTCCTCTCCATTTTCCAAGGTCTTTGGCACCACATGTGAAGAGACTACCAGCATATCATAAAAATGCAAATTCTTCCAGAGTGACAAAAGAAAGGAAGATAGATCAGAGAGGAACTTGTACCACACTCTTGCTGCATTTATTATGTCAAGCTCTATTTATACCAAGCTGCAAAAAGGTTTGGGTAAAACGTATTACAAACATATAGAAGAGCAATAACTCTTGAGTTTTCAAGGCAGACCATTTGTGAAGCACACTACCAGCATATAGGAGGTCTAAATGTTCTTTGATTATTCCTTTTCCATCTGTTCTGAAACTGTATCAAATTTTGGGATGCTCTGATTTTAGTTAATTATCTCAAAGGTTCTTCTGGAGGCTAGGAGTTATGTACTCAATTTAGTTGTAAAAAAGGCTTCCAAGGGAATCGTTTAGAGGATCAAACAAAAGCATTAATTGCAGGAAAATATAGCACTTATTTGACTGGCCAAATAAGTTTGTGAAAGCAAACAAAAACAAACTTTTCATTTCTAATGCTACAAGAAAATAACCCAAACACCTTCAAAATTTAGTATGAAGGGTTGAACCCCAAACTTCTTGTACCAGCCCAATACATTTTACTTGTTGAACCAACTAGTAACCTCAGAAGCGTGCACTACACATAAAATAAGTAAAATCATTCAGTAAAACATATTGACACCCATCCTCCACACCTATTTAACACATTCTAGCTTATTATAAATCCATTTTTCTCTTCTATAGTTGTTGATCATTTAAAAGATTGAAATTTTTTCAAGATTGTCTTTATTTTGTTGCTGCGTATAGAGTACTGCAAAAAATCAATAATTTATCAATACAAAGAAGCAAACTCTGCTACTGCAAGAAAATAACAAAGTTTAGGACAGAACGCATAAGCAGGAAACTACTGCTTCAAAAGGAATAGCAAGCACTAGCTCCTTCTATATGTAAATAAATCAAAGATAAAAACCTACTGTCAGGGATTTCAATGGAGAAAGAGTTTCGCACTATGAAAGTTAATCCTGGAAGCAGTAGGTGTTTTTGAGTTTGTGAGAATACATGTTATGTTGTTAAAAGGTGTAGAAAAGAAAAGGAGTAAAATGAATTATAAACGGATTTATTTTTAGGGTATTGCTGGCATTTTATGGGCTGCAGACTTAAATTTTAATTTTAAATTAGTTAGCGAGTGTTTTGAGCAAATGGATGACAGAGTATTATTTTGGCTGCAAATAGCCTCATGCAATGGTTATATCACAACTTTGTATTGGCTTAATAATAAGCAATCTTGTTAAGCAAATTCAACAATTTCAAAGAGCAACTTTGTATTAGACATTGAAAGTAGCAACATTTATGAATATAATCACCCTACGCTTAAATTATTTAATAACAAATTTTAGGCATAATGCATTCAGTAACACAAACTTTGTGAATCAAAGTCACACCAATTCAAGCTAAACAAAGAAGTACACAAACTTCAACCCATAAGCAGTAAATCCATTGGATCGGTATCTAAAAAGCATTGCTTGACAAACCGAGAAATACCCAGATCGAGGACTCCTAAACAGATCTCATATGAGTCGAGGTTATTAAGATAGTGAAACAGAATTTAAAAAAGACTTTCTGATTTTATTATCAAACTGTGGATTCAACTCAGAGTAACACATACCGAGGGGTAAACATCAATAAAATCAAACACAACGAGTTAAATGAGACAAAAATTCAGCCAAAAAACATAAATGAATGATAAACATTACACAATGAAGTTAAAAGCAAGTAAAAGAGAAAGAATGAGAAACAATTTAGAGAAGGTGACAAAAGGACTGCTTACCCGTATCACATTTGACGAAGAGATTCATCCGGAGAAAGGACACAAGCAAGAGAAGATGAAGCCACGAAGAAGCCATTTTTTAATTTTCTGTTACGGTGATGGTGATATTGTGTTGCTTCTATAGAGACTAAAAGAGAGGACACCAGCTTGGAATATTGTAGCTTTCGTTTGTTAGGACCGGCTTAGGTGGTTGAAAGTAGAGTCCGAACGACACAGCGGAGGTTAATGCGGTCAAACGACGTCATTGTACTGTGAGGTCAGGGTTTGGTACGTTGAGAGAGAATATAAAATGAAAAATAATCAAAAATAATTACAGCTTAAAATTCAAATTTAAAAATATTTATTATTTAAAATTTTAATTAATAATAACTCATATCACTATTTATAAAAAAATTATTCTTATATAAAATTTTAACTGATAAAAATATCCCTAAACGTTAAAAATTCTAAAATTATCTAAATTCTACAAAAATAACTTTTAACTTTACCTTTTGATTAACGTTCACTATTGCTTTTGTAGATATCATCGTCGAGCGAAACTTAAGCAACTAAATTAAGGTATATTTTTATTTATTTATTGCTGTATATATATCGTGTCTAAAAATTAATTATTGTGGATGATTATATATGAGTTGAAGAAGTTGTTGACGATTTTATAAATTTTTAGTATTTTTGATTAATATTGAAGGAACATTAAAGTATGATAATGATTAATTAAAATTTTGTGTGGAAATAAAGTGAGAAATATATAAATTATTGATTCAA
>JAWDEX010000010.1:5016512-5064898 GCA_035221805.1 Trichilia hirta | reverse complement strand
CTTAAATGCAATATAGTAAAATAATAAATTTATTATTTTAAAATTGAGAGAAAAACAAATTAATGTTCAAAATTTTATATTTTGAACCTAATTCAAATTAATAAATTATTTTAATTTAAGCTTAAAACCTAAAGTGTGAATTAAAACTAATTCAAATAGTATAAGACGGTTTGAATCTACTGCTGTTTGTGTTATATTATTTAATTAAATTAGATTGTTTAAAATTTAAAAAGTAATGTTTAAATCGATTTAAGATTTTATCTTAAACCGATCGAAATCATAAACACTCACTTTTAATGGTTAATGCAATCAAACAATGTTGTTATACTATAAATTTAACTTAACATCGAAAGATTGACATACACTGTGTTTTGGACTCTGTCATTATCCTCAAGTTCGTGTTTGACAAATAAAAAGTGTTTTCAAATGATTTTTATATTAATTTCTTTTATAACCAAAATTTCACCTGCTCATACCTAAATTTGAACTCGATTAAAAAATTAAATACAAATAATTAAATTAAAACTTTATTAAAATTAAATATAAATAATTATTAAACAACTAAACTATGCATTATAGAGTTTTTTAATATTAAATTTATCAAATAAATAATAATATTATATATTAAAGTATCCTAATGCTTTTCAATGTGATAAAAAAAATTAAATTATGAAATATTAATTAAAGTAAGAGTAAATTTCACTATATATTAATATTATTAAAAATAGTTTATAATATTATTTTTTAAGTAAAAGTGGGAAATATGAACATGAGGTAAATAATTTTAAATTTTATAAAAATTTATTGTTTATTTAATAAAATTATATTATATAAAATTGAAAAGAAATATTGCTAAATATTTTTAAAATGCATCTCAAATAATATAGCAAGTAGAGTGATAAAATATAGATATTTATTGAATAATAACTTTTTTAATTTTTAAAATTTATTTATAATATTTTTCAATTAAAATATTGTTAAAAATCCAAAATTCTATATCAATTTTTGAATTTAAAGTAACGTGGCAATTGAATTAACAATATCATATATATATATTTTTTTTGGATGACGAGAAAACTCTTATACTCAGTTATCACTGCGATAATCGGCCATATACGGGCCAGATACTCACCCCTTTAAGGTACGTATTCGCAAATCACACAGCGTCTGTCCTGAATCAATTAAAATCATGTACAGGGACCACACTGCAGTGGTACCAAATACAGGATAAAATTTCGGTTGTACCAGACTCTTACACCTGAATGTACTCCAAGAAATTCGAACTCAGGATTAGCATAAATACTCCCCCAAAATAGAACTACTTGACTACACGCAGTGGGTGCAACAGTATCATATTATTTTATAGGCATTTGCATTATTTAAAACTATTTACTTCTTATAAATTTTTAATGACTAAAGTGATATATCGCCGCTAATTTAATTATTATATCTCTTAAAATCTAATACTTGCGATACGTTACTCTTTTCAACTATTTAAAATATGAATATTATTAGGAATTTAAGTTATATTCTAATTTTATATTTTAAGTAATGTAATAATTAATTGATAGTGTTACATCACCCTTTTTTTTTTGAATGATGAGGAAACTCCTGTACTTAGCCATCAATGTGGTGGTCAGCCATACAAGGACCAGACACCTATCCTTTTAGCGTATGTATCTGCAAATCACACGGCACCCGTTCAAAGTCGGTTAAGACCATATATACGGATCACACTACAGTGATACCAAGCACAATACAAAATTTCAGCCTGGCTTTCTTGGTGCTTCAGCAGAGAGAATCTTAGGGTGAGAATAGAACATGGACCAAGAGATCCACAAGTGCAACTCCACCACATATATATCACTCTAATTATTAAAAAGTTGTATTATTTAAAAGAGAAATTAACAAAAGTGGTCACCTTTTTATCTTTATTTTTAGAAGTAATCTATTTTTGAAAATAATCATGTCTAAAAAAAATTTTAAAACTAAACTAAAAAAAATTATTTAGAACAAAATTATCTCTAATGACCCAAATAACATAATTCCAAATGTCATTTTTCAAAATCATTTCCAAATCTTTTTATTCCCAAAATAACCTAAAACTAGGTGCTCGACCAAACGAATCGATCAAATTGAAGTTGTCAACGATGGATGAATTTTCGTCGATTGAAGGCATCTATTTTTGTATTATTACTTCATTTGACAAAAGAAATTACCTCAAAATCGATTAATTTTATTCACTTTTATTTAGGATCATAAATTAAAATATATAAATCATAGTTCAAATGCATATGTTGATTGTTATTAAGGGTAGTTTTGATCAAAAAACTATTTTGGAATAAGTTCGTGACACATTTGACCAAAATGGACTTGATAGAACATGGGTTTCAATCGTCATCAAACGTATAATTGAACGATTTATAAAAAGTATAATCAAATATTTATACTTGTTTAGGTCGAATTTATTATTTTAACTCATTCAGATGTGGTATTTTTAACAGATTAACTAACTAATTTTGTATTTTCAAATGTTTTGATTAGGATAAAAATCATAATTGATGCATGAGATAATAGAAATTACTGGCCAAGGGCTCACTTTATGTCCTTATAAGCTCATCCTCTGCCAGTAAAGTTGGCCGTTATATATATACTATAGTTTTCTTATAGTTTGAACTCGATAAATCTCTTTTCATTTATTTTTGTTTTATGTTTTATCAGTATTTTTTTTCAGTAACTGTAGCATTTATTTGTAAGCTATTTTTTTTTTATTATTTTCTTGTCAACTACTGACTTATGTTTGATCAATCTATCACCGACTTTGACTTGTACAATAACAAAAAGACTAATTGAAATAGATTATTGCATGAATAAATAGTAATATTTTCATTAGTATAGATATCGAGTTGACTTACTAACTCTTGTGACTTCTAGACAATGATCATGCTCTAGACAACAATCATAAAAGCTAGTAAGTTGCGTGAAGATAATTGAGCTTAAAAATTGAATATAACTTGAAATATTTGTCATTACTACTAATACAACAATGATACTTTATGTTTTTTCTCCTCGAGTTTATAAAAAAATGGCTTTATCAGCTGATAGTTGCTATTGCTCTCAGCCGCAAGCCAGCTAAGCGGCGCTACTGGATGGGCATTAGGGAATAGGAACTAGAGGTTTGTCAAGTTTTGTAATGGATAGTTTATGGGCAAAAAGTTCAATGAGTACTACAAAACTTCGAAACGAGGCTAGTGGTAATAAGGCTGTGAAGCAACAAGTTCGCTAGTCCTTGCTGCTAGCATAGCAGGCAAGTCCAAGGTGAGTTATGCTCTATTTTTCAAATGAATTCTCGCAGGTAATATCAAGCAAAGGAGGTGACGTTGTTTATTTCAGAAGGCCTGGCATTAATAATTTCAATGGAAAATAAATCCCATCAGCGTATTCAATAATTTTACGTCGAACGACATTTCGTCTTTTGCAATATCTAATGAGCGACGAAATACAAGACAGTCATTTTAAGAAACTACTCGCCGTCGCGTTATAATTTTTTCACCGCTCAACTTATCATGTAATATTTTTTCGTGTTGTTAAGAGACTTAGAGATGAAAAAGAAAGATGCACGTACTGTTGTTGCCGTCATTCTAGGAGGAGGAGCCGGAACCCATTTCTTCCCCTCACTAAGCGCCGTGCTAGCCTGCTGTATGTCTATAGTTAGGCAAAGAAATTCTCCTAACCCACAACATGAGCTTCAGTCACTATGCAATTGTGGCTAAAACACTCTAAAAGCACTTATTTTATTTTCTCTACTTCAGAGGATTCTTCACAGGTTATTAGCACGGAGACAGTTGAGTCATTGTGGGAATTGTGGGTTACGATTGGAGGTGCATATAAGCTGATTGATGTGCTAATGAGCAACCGCATCAACAATGGAATCAACAAGGTCTACATTTTCACCCAATTCAACTCAGCATCACTCAACAGGCATCTGGCTCGTGCTTACAATTTCGGTGGTAGGGTTACCATTGGAGACGGCCATGTCGAGGTAAAGTTATATATATGTGCTTAAGAATTCTTGATGATCTCAAAAGAGTTTGTTGATGTTTCAGTGAACTTGGGTAGTTAAGCAGTATGTTCAAGCTGATTCGAGGGCTGTTTCTTCTATATATATATCAGGTTCTAGCAGCCACTCAGACTCCCGCAGAAGCAGGTAAACGATTGTCCCAGGGTACTGCAGATACTGTGAGACAATTTCATCGGCTTTTCGAGGTACCCCATTTTCCTTAAATTCATGAACTCCAATAGTTAACAATAAGAGCAACATAGCCAAAACTCCGGAAGGAAGTTAAGATTACAGTATGCTTCTCATGTCATAGGACCCAAGACGCAAGGATATTGAAGATGTGCTGATTCTATCTGGGGATCACTTATACAGAATGAACCATATGGATTGTTCAGGTGTGACATAATATGCAGTTTACCCATAAAATGTTTAATGGAGTTCATAAGTTTTATGCACGAATGATTTCTTATGTTCTAAGCTATCAAGATTCATCTATTCATTTCCAGAATCATTGGCAAAGTGGTGAAGACATCACTATTTCTTGTTTGCCAATGGATAACAGGCACGCCATTGCTTTTAGCAGAATTGCGTCAACCGTAAGACATGGAACAATCCAGATTTAATTTTTACACAAACTGACAATTCATGTTTTCTCACATACATCAAGTTATTAGGCTTATCTTTATTGTTGCCGACTCATTTACAATATCCGTTTTCATTATAGTCGTGGCTCGGATTTTGGTCTAATGAAAATTGACAGCAAAGGGTCCTTTCATTCAGGGAAGCCTAAAGGAAATGACTTGAAAGCAGCTAAATAATGTATGGTTTCGAGTGATTATGCTAATTTCGCTCCTAATATGGGCAGTAGACACAACTGTTTTGGGACTTTCAAAGAAGAGGCTGATAAGAAACCATTCATTGCTTCAATGGGAGTGTATATCTTCAAGAAGGAGATACTTCTCAATCTTTTGAGGTATCTGAAAGTTTTAACTTAAGACAGACACAACAAACACATATACTATTGTAACCTTAAACATAAAAATTTTTAACAAAGTGCTACTAATTGTCACTAATTTCAGATGGCGTTTTCCAACTACAAATGACTTTGGATCGGAAATAATCCCAGCTTCAGTCAGAGAATTCTTCATCAATGTCAGTTTTTAATCTCATCTCTAGCACTCAGTGAGAGCAAATGAACGAAAACAAGTTGTCTTCTTCAGAACGAAAACACCTAATGGACAGTTTTCATCATATTTATGTATATAAATTGTGAGCAGGCTTACTGTTCAATGATTATTGGGAAGACAGAGAAACTATCAGATCCTTCTTCGAGCCAAACCTTGATCTCACCGAGTATGCCAAGTAACAAATCATAGAACTGACTTCATCTCACTAGCTTTTAACCTAATATGTGTATTTGAAGACAAAAAGGCATCTATTAACATAGGTGAACTGACCTTGCTTAGTGACTTTCAGCCACCATGGTTTAGTGTCTATGATGCAGCAAAGCCAATGTATACATCCAGAAGAAACCTACTACCATCAAAGATTGACAATAGCAAGGTCAATAAAACTCTGTCTTTGCAACTTACATTTTAAGCTTTCTAGTTGACAAACAGATGCCTTCAAGCATAATCCATGATGTAAATCTATGTAACATCTGTGAATTAGATAAGACACTTGCACAGATAATAATACAGGTACCAGAAAAGAACTTGATGCTGGCTATAATACACAAGTGTGCATGCATATAACAATACAACATTCATGTGAAATAAAGTGGAGCTGGTGTTATTTCGATGAGTGGACCAAACAATTGACAACATTGAAAATTCAATTTAATATCTGGTTTTGACTTCTTTCCTCCACTTTTCACTTTTGCAGATTGTTGATTCAACCATATCACATCGAAGTTTCTTAACCAATAGCTTCATAGAACATAGTGTCATTGGCATCAAATCTTGAATCAATTCTAATGTTCACTTAAAGGTTTGTAGGATAAATCCCTTTTGTCGAGAATTTTGCAAAGTAATTTCATATATGTAATTTCATTTACTGTAAACAAATAACTGCTGATATAGAACATACAATATCTCTCTGTTACTGTTATATAAGCATAATAACATGTGATCATCTCTGCAGGACACGGTGATGCTTGGTGCTGACTACTATGAAACTGATGCTGTAGTGGCATCATTACTAGCTGAGGAAAGAGTTCCTATTGGAATTGGAGAAAACACAAAAATAAAGTATGAACAGCTTCAACCTCTGCCTTATGTTTTAAATGAAACAAAATTCTTTCATGTCCCTTGCTTCGTGTAATTATATTGTTTTACGGAGACTGCATCATTGACAAAATTGCCAGAATAGGGAAGAATGTTGTCATTGCAAATTCAGTGGTATGATTTTTTGAAACTTATATCAGTAGATGATGCCTTAAAATTTAAATACTCAGTCATGGTCTTAAAGGTTTCAAAACTTACATCCCAGCTGAGTTATTTCGACATAATGAGCCACTTATGTTGGTGATGTAGCTATAAGAAATTATCTTATTAAGCTCTGATCAAAGAGCTTATAGTTAGTAGATTTCTAACTTATACTTAATTTCTCTTTCACCATGGATTTGCAGGACATCCAAGAGGTTGATAGATCCACTGAAGGGTTCTATATCTGCTCAGGGGTTACCATAATATTGAAAACTCAGTAATTAAAGATGGATTTGAGATATGAAAGATTTTTCCATCTTTTATCTTTTGGTTAATTAGAATGGAAATCAACACAAAATAATATGAGATCTGTATCATCATGTGAGCAAATTGTAAGGATAAATGTGATCAGCCTGAGAATAATCAAGAGTTTGATTTTTCACATAAATGTTCAAAAAAATCCTCCTTTCATAAAAATGGTCCTTGATTTTAAGAAGTGGCAAGCAAATCTGTTTCTCAAAAAAGGAAGCATTAAAACTAAGAAAAGAAAATAGATCACAAAACAACAAAATGTTAGTCACTCATTGGAACTAGGAACTTAAAAATGATTTCATTTTGATAATATGTTGCGAAACATTAAGAGCAAATGACATTTAAGATCTCTATAACAGCCTTAACAGGTCACTGTGAGAGATGAAAAGGAGTCCAAGTGTTTATTTCTGACATGAAATGCCCCTGAACAGCTTGAACTGAAGACACAATTAGGTAATAGTATTCTCTTGAAACACAGGGAGCATAATAGTTTGCCAATCGCTGTTAAAGGAAATTATGACTGAAAAGACAATACACATCTGCCAAAGGTTGATAACTGTTCAAGCACAATTCCAATATGCATTCAAGATTAAAGAAAAGCAACTACAAGATCCTTTAATTTATTGGTTAAAGATGGAAAAACAAAATGGAACAAAGCATCAGCCTCTTAACTGGACCATAATGTATGTGATTAATGGACCTATATAAGGTTAAGCGATAAAGTAAGGTAATTCTAGAAATCATATCAAGAAAACAATTCATTTCATCCATTGATAGTGAAAATCAATCATAAAACGAGATGGCCACTGGCTTGCTTGATCTCTAGAGTATATATTGGTATTTTCTTTCCAAATTCATTGTTTCCAGTTTACCATCTTTTCATCAGTAAGACTGACTGTCAAGTTTCCACTATTTTGTCAAATATAGAGGATTGAAGCATTGAAGGACTGCAAATTTAAACAAAATAATAGAAAGATCTGCAAATTCTACATTAACAACGAAACTATAAAGTAAGCTCTTCAGAATTAAACTTCAGTTCATTTTCATATCTTTGCAAAACAAACAGCTCCTCTGATGTGATGATATTGGTAACAGTACATATATCATCTGAAAATGGTTTCCTACCTGCTCTTCCAGCTCGATGAAGATAATCTATAGCAGTTCTTGGCAGATCAAAGTTGTATATATGAGTTGTCTCAGGCAGGTCGATCCCTCTGGCTGCCATATCTGTAGATACAAGAAGATAGCCTCCTGCTTGTCTTACTTCCTGTAATAAAAACATGGATAGAGTAAAACTTGATATCCCCAGCTATAGGGGAAAAAATACCCTCGCATTTGAGCAGTCCAAAAAATGCAGCTCATATTACCCATCAAAAGTAAAATGAAAAAGAAAAAAAAAAAAAGAAAAGAGAAATAGAACTTACTGATAGTGAAGCTGCTCGTGAGTTGAAATTCATGTCTTCCTGCAGAAGAAGGATGTCTGAACCTTTATATGAGGTCCTTAAGAAATCAAATAAAAGAGTCGTTGAAGGAGCATTTCCAGCTTTCTTTGACTTCTCTGACTAAAAACCAGAAGATTTGTCAAACTACCCTAACAAAGGTTCTAAGTTTTCATAAGTTGAGTTAATAGACAAAAGGGTGATGAAATTTGATCCATTCTATTATTTCAACTACATAAAGAATTACGATTACCTAAATGAAACTTCAAGAAGATCATATACACTTAGGATGTGGGGATAAGGAATTTTTTTCAGAACCAAGCAATATAATATTGGCAATTAATTCATAAAAATATCATAGAATACTGAACTGCAGCTGAAATTTTTGAGCGTATTTTAGGATCGAAGTGAACAAATGCATGGTTCGAACAAATCAACAAATGAAGAGGGGCATGGTTAGCATACCTGCTCACCAACAAATATAATGCCCGACTTAGGTGTATCAGACTGCAGTAAGGATAGCAATGTTTGATGCTTCATTTTTTTACCACATATCTGTAAGTAACACAGTGTGAGAACCATCTATGTCAGATTCATAATAAGACTAAAGTCACAGAAAAATAAAATAAAGTCACAAGGGAGAATACAAATTTGTAAAATAAAATCATAAAAGAGTACAAAAATCTGAACAAGAATAACTGACAACAAATATGAATGCATAGAAGAAATCTCAAAACAAAATGTTTTCTTACCACAAATCTATGGTGAAGGCGTGAAGGCAACGGTTTTATTGCATTGACATGAACATGAACTACATCACTCTAAAAAAAACATTAAAATCAGAATGCTTGCCAGACAACCAATGGCAACACCATCCTAATGTGGATAACACAAAAAAAATCATTGAAAAACCTTGGTCCATTTCTGCTGTATGCAGTCATGTAAGAATCGCCGGTGCTGGGGAATGGATGCACTAGCAAAAACGGTCTGACGATTAAAGCACGATGAATATGATCCCAACAACTTTTTAAGAGAACTAACTTGTTTTGAAGAGTTGAGTATGCAATCAACCTAATACAATAAAGAATACAAGCCAAATATTTTTAAAGAAGTTTCTAATGAATAAAGAATAGGAAGTTTCTAATGAAAGGAAATATACCAGACAAGATTTTGGGACTGCCTGTTATTGACATGACAACCAACATAGAATCATTCAAAGCAAACATATAGACTTTTAGATATACAGAAATTGAAATCCAGAAATATCATTTCGGTCCCAGCTAAAAAGCAATAGATTTTCATTCCAAGAGTATGAGTAAATCACCTTCCATGGAGAATTCTGATATACAGCAGTACAGACAGCAGATATACACCACTCATTTCTCATAGACTCCTGCCTACTATATTACACAATGCACTATAACACCCATTACCTCATCAATAACCAGCACCTGCATGGAATCCAGCTTGACTATATGTTTCTCAATCAACTGGCACAAACTTCCTATTGTTGCCACCACGATTGTAGGGGGTTCTGCCTGAAAATTTTAACCACTTCATAAATGTATCATACAATAAAGACAAGTTACCTTTTAATATTTCACAATGCCAATTAACGTATATTCTGATCATAATTGGATCACCGTAACTTGTAACAAACTGAAAATATTCTTCAAACATAACCTAGCTTTTCTACTACTGAAAAGTAAAAGAAAACAAGCCAATTTTGTAGGGGTTCTGCCTGGAAATTTTAACCACTTAATGAATGCGTCATACAATAAAGACACATTACCTTTTAATGTTTCACAATGCCAATAGTAAAGATAAAATGCAAACAAAGAAGATTAAGAAAATCATAATCATTTATCAATCATTAGCGATGTTTGAAGACTTTTAAGAATCATAATTGGATCACCATAACTTGTAACAAACTGAAAATATTCTTTAGACCTAACCTAGCTTTTCTACTACTGAAAAGTAAAAGAAAATAAGCCAATTTTGATTACATACAGATGCATCATTCAATTCCTTCTGCGGCAACATTGATTTAAGTTCATAAAGATGCCAAACTACAGATAATAGACATATATGAACACAAATGAAATACCCCACTGTAGGTTCGAATAACAGCTGCAGTTAAATTCTCCAACTAAGGATATAATAGGGTTTTAGAGGTAAAACAACAACAAATAAAAAATCAGAAAATGAAGCACCTTTAGCCAACTCTTGTGTCTTCTCAACATTCCTCCATCTAAAAGAGCCATCACAGTACATGGCTTCTGCCCCATATCAGTTTCCCTAGGCTTTGATGCCATCATTCGTGCAACTTTCGTAACCTTGTCCAAAAGAAATAACAATATTTCCATGAACTATAAAATGTAATCATTTCTTTATCTACATATTCCCTTTATTTACATATTTTTTAAAACTACCCTTTTTCATCCCACAATCTCCTTTGTATGTTTGCCAATAACATGCAATTTCCATTAAAATCTCAACTATAAATATTTCAAAATCAATGTCATATTCATATCTTACTTGCATGCCAAGTTCCCGGGTTGGCACCACAATTAGTGCTTGGATAGCCGCTCTTTGGGTGTTTATAGCTGAAAATATCAACAATAGGTACGTCAGCGTCTTCCCACAACCTGTCTAGAATATCAAAAGACGGCAGTTCATTAGGCTTGTCGGCAATACAGAAGTTATAGATCCTTTCTTCATTTCTTAATTTGATATCGTAATGAGACTATTATTAGAAGAAAATTAACCTGAGCATGAAGTATGCAATCGCGACACGAAAACAGAATAGGCAGAGCTTCGCGCTGTATGTCAGTCGGTAGTACATATCCAATCTCTTCCATTCTGCAGACATTTCAGTATTTACTCGTACGAAAACACCAGATTCAAACGAGTCATTTCCGAACACTCACCTGCGAAGTACGTGCTCGGGCACGTGATTTTGGCATAATTGACGCAAAGTCGGAGACTCATTTCCGATTCTGGCACCGGCTTCTGGAATGGTGCTTGAAGAAGAAGAGTCGAGAACGGCTCGTAAAGGTCCGACACAATTTGATACCAAACGTGCTCGGCTCGTAAAGTTAATTGAAGTCGGAGAAGATAATTTATGGTTAATTCCTGATACAGGAATCGGATGAGTAGCTGACATGGCTGCCATTTCCTAGGCGAAGAGATCGCCCTTGGATGATTTTGTTTGGATTGGAGTTTAGCATACGGTAATTACTGTTTAGAAACACAGTTCGTGTACAATACTGAGAGCGGGACCCATTTCCGTATTCTGGAATTTTGGTCGTGCGATGATAGTCAAAGAAGGGGTTATCCAGCCCTGTGTTATCAAAATTTTTATTTTACTTCTGAATCCTTGCAGCCGGCCTGATCTGATGGTTTTGTTTTAATTTGCTTTTTGGTACAAGTCGTAAGGTCGAATTGCACTACAACAATTAGAACTGGACAACTCTTTATTTTTTTCCCCAATGAGAGATATTATTAAAATAAAATAAAATATTTTAGTTATATTTTATTCCAACGAAATTCAATAGTTTAAATTTGTTTCTTTTATTTTTTTTATTATTGGACAACTTGTTAGATACAATTATAATTTATACCATTTTAATGGGATTAAAGTTGCCGCTGCTTTCTATATTTTTTTTTTCCTTTATATAGAATGCTGCTTTCCTCTCTATTTTTATTTCTATTTTTTTGCTAATTTCTACCTTCTTTTGTGTCGAAAGCTTTACACTTCTTATTTTGTTTTTTGAACTCTTTTTTAAAGAAAATGGGAAGTTGGTGAGAAATACTGATTTGCTATCAAGGGCTAAAAATTATTTTGCATTTTGAATCGAGTAAAGGCATTATTGAGACTTGGAAACGAAGAATGTCTTCTCATTGTCAAGTGGGATGGAAGGAATATAATTGATTAATTATTAAGATTTTGGTTCATGTTAACTCTTAAATTGCATGAAAAGTTGCCTCGTTCTTTTATATCACTCTTAATATATTTTTTCATGACAGAAAAAACAAAGTATGCTTAATTTGAAAAAAAAAATGTATGCTACTAATATTATAAAAAAATTATTTAATATGAAATTTCATTTTTTATTAAAATTAGAATTTATTATAAATATTTACACTCTTTTTTAAATAAATATTATATATTATTTGGTTCTAAAATAATAAAGAAATTATCTATATTATTCGATTTTAAAATAATAAGTATGAAGATATACTATTTCAATAACCTCCTAAAAAACTAGTTAGTATCAAAATATTATTTTGTAAAAGGCAATAATTAATTAAATAACAAATATTAGCAGAAAAATAAATAATTAAAGAAAACAAAAATGGGAAGCAGGGAGGTTTTGATTCCATTCAAAACCAAACCGTTTGAATCGGATCATTTTCCTGCGCTTTTCTTCCTTTTCTTCTTCTCTCCATAAGTCTTTTCTTTGACCGCTCTCTCTTTATATCTCTTTCTCTATGCTTTTCTAGGGTTCCTTCATTCATTCCTTCTCAACGCTTCTCTTCTCTCCAATTCCTTTCCTCTTCAAAGTCATTTCCTTTCTCTTCTCTCCACATTATCACTTTCAATGGCCAATTTCACTGCATCCTCATCCTTCTCATCATCTTCATCCTCTTCAAGTACTGGATCGCCCTCTTTCACCGTTGACGATGCTTTCGAAGACGTTTGCAGTATCTGCCTTGAGGTTTACTCCACTGACGATCCCGCAACTGTATGATTGTTAATCTCTCTCTCTCTGTCTTTCTTTCTCTCTTTTCAATGTTTACACTTTGATCTCTGCTTTTATTAACCATTTGAGCTAGCATTGGTTGTGTTGCGAGTGCATGTTGTTTTGGATTGCTGTTAAATTGTCAATGTATGTCACTGTGTGATTAGCATTTTGGCTGTGCAGATTACAGACCTTGAAGACTTGAGAAGATCATTTCTTTTGTGTGTGCTTGTAATTTTGGAAATTTACCTGGAGTGTTCAAAAATCTGTAGTGACTCTATACAAATAGCGCCGCGTTTGTGTTACGTGGAATTATAAATATCAACGTTCATGATACATAAATTTGATCTTTATTATTATTATTATTATTATTATATATCGTAATTGTTCACCATCAATTTGTCAGTTCATTGGTCTGATTCGAATTTGGTTATGGAAAGATATAATTTTTGAAATTCTTTTTTCGTTTGAATCCTCATCCTATTTTAAGGAATTGAAATTATGTTTACCGCAACTTTATGGATACTTTAGGTTTGAGTTAGCTCTGACCTATTGGACACTGTTACTTGTTTCAGGTTACCAGCTGCAAGCATGAATATCATCTTCAGTGTATTCTTGAATGGTACGCTCGTATAAATATTTTGGTTACATTCTGTTGGGATCCTCTATAATGTGACGTATGGAAATCTCTAATTGAATTTGTTTCTCATTTAGGTCTCAAAGAAGCAAAGAGTGCCCAGTATGTTGGCAACAGTTTGTCCTTAAAGATCCAGCCAGGTACATGACATCCTTTTTGATAGTTCTCTCTCCCCATGAGCATACATGGAGATGTGTTTATTGTTGGATGTCATGCTGACCGAAGGAAGCTAATTGGTTCGCCAGGTAGATGTGTTTATGTCTCTTTTTATTTCTCTTTCTGACATTAGTATATTATTTTTGTGCTCTAGCCAAGAGCTTCTAGCTGCTATCGATAGTGAAACTCACTCCAAGTCAAGAAACGTATCTCCTGCTACACCTGCAACTTTTCCCGAGGATTTTGATACTGGGCTGGTGATTATTTAATTTGGTTTCGAATCATATCTTTTAACTTTGGTTTTCCAAATGTTTAGAATCATATCGTTTAACTTTGGTTTTCCAAATGTTTAGTCGATGTGATGAATCTTACATTTCTAAAATTTGAAATGGAACTTTCAGAATGCTACTTACTTGGATTATGATGGTACGGAAGCACGTGTTATGCAGCATCTAGCTACTGCTCGCTATTTTCACAGAAGAGAGATGCAGAGATATCCTGTACTTGATGTTTCCCAAGTTCTTGATTCTAATTCTTCTGCAAATGTTCCTGGAACATTGCCAACAAACACAGCTTCACCAGATTTTAGACATGGGTCATCTGATGGTGATTTGCCAACTTCTGACATAAGGCCATCTGTCAATGTTCAACCTGCTTCATCTGACCCTGTTATTGCTGTTGACAGAGATGTCCCTTTTAAGCCAAGGTATTTACTCAGAATTAAAAGTTCAAAATATTTTTCTGGTGATAGTGGTTCCTCAAGTAGCACCTGGCAGCCAGCATGTGTTATGATTCAACATATGTGACCCTCAGTTCCCAAGAGGTCTAAGTGGATTATGATATCATTGTTATGGAGCTTTTTGCCACAGTGATCTGGCTTCTATTGTAATTTCTTTTAAATTATATACAAAGTTCAATGATTTATAATTTTTCATGCTATCCACTGGGTCATTTTTCAGAGTTTTCTTTAGACAGACACCACTAGAAAGTCCAAGGAGGCCAAATTCATCTGAGATATTCTCCTTCTCAGAGTCTGTCAAATCTAAATGGTCTGCTGCTTCAGCCAGGTATATATGTTGCAACTTGGTTCCTCTTGCAATTGGTAATTATTTGGTTCAACTTGTTATTCTGATATATGTATGTTTGTTTTAAAAGATACAAGGAATCAATCTTCAAAAGTACCTGCAGTTTAAAGGAGAGGCTGCTTGCTCGGAATAATTCTATTAAGGAATTAAGCAAAGAAGTTCAGCGTGAGATGAGTGCAGGAATCGCTGGTGTTGCAAAAATGATTGAACGCTTAGATCTTGCCTCTACACGAACTGGAAACTTTATCCATGCCTCAGGAGGGACATCTAGTGTATTTAAAGGTAAGGGTGTGCAAGAGGGCGCTGTCAATAAGAGAAGTGTGGAACTTGCTCCTGATTTAAGTTCAGATTCACCCCCGTATGTCTCTGGAACCAATTCAGGTCAATTGGAAGTATTGCATCAGGTTAGAAAACTATGATGCTCAGTTGTCGCTTAATCATACAATAAAACTTTATAAAATAATATTATTGGGACTAATAAGAATAATTATTTTAGAGAGGTTATTAATTAATTGATAAATGAATAATATATTAATTTATTGATAAATAATTATTTATTAAATTAAAAAGAGTCAAAATTTGTGCACATATAAAAATTAAAAATTTAGTATATATATACATAAAAATTAATGGACATTGTATTTTCATACATAGAAACTCAAAAACTAATATATATTGTACAGAAATTAATGAATTTGCGCATAAAATGTTTGTAGCTTTGAAATTTAATGTACTAAAAGTTAAAAAAGTTAAAGATGTTTTATAGTCATGTGCATAATCTTTATAGGTAGTCAATTAATTTGATTCTTAGACATTGAATTATTTATATTTTATTATAATATGAAAAAAAAATATACTAAATGCGTCGAATTTATTACATAAAATTAAAAATGACATTGAATTTGGTTTAATTACAAAAAAAAATTAATTTTATATACATATTTTTAAAAGGAGCTGAATTAAAAAAATATAAATAATCAAATAAAATATTTGTTAATGTTATGTATTTTTATATTTTTTGTATTTAATCAATTATTAATTTATATATTCTTGGGCTTTAAAGTGTTTTTCAAAAAATTATTATTTTATGCATTTAATTATTAATTTAATAAATTGGAATCAAAAAATTTTATTATTTGAGGGAAATTATTATTTACCGAACGTTTGTTTATGTAAGTTTTACTATTTAATAATGCATAAGATAACACAAGCTCAAGATATTACTACTCCCTTATAGCACTGGCCGTTTTGAAATAGCTTTTAAAATCCAATCTTCCTTACTTGGAGAAGTACGTAGAAAAAAAGTTAACAATAATATGTTGAAATATAGATAATAGATTTACGATTTGATGGTTTGTTTTGATTCTCATTCTTTTTCTTTGACAGAGAGGCTGTTAGAATACTGAGGAATTGGGACTTTTTATATGTTATAGACGATGCAAGTGACGTACAGTGAAGAAACCAACATACTCATTGGTTCGCGTTCTGCATTGCCACCACCATATACAACGTAGAAACTTTTAGTGGATAGGTGAAAGTTATTTCTCGACTAGCCCATAGAGTTATCTTTGTTTTTCTATTTAGACGCGGGGAGGTCAAGGTAGAATTCTGGAGAATTCCACCTTTCTTCTCATTAGCTTTATTCATTGCACCTTCTATTTGTTTAGGAATTGGATGTACTGCTTCGCTATGTCGGCTTAGTGCTAACATTGTGATTTGTTATTTTGCTAATTTACTAAATCTATTATTTGTGATTGTGAACATCAACTTCTCTAATATTGCCCATTTATGTTATCTTGTATATTAAGTTAAGATACAAAAATTGATGACGTTTCGAAGTTCTTTCTTAAGATAAGTTTCACAGGCAAAATACAAGTTTATTAAAAAATATTTAGAAATAATAATGAAAAAACGCTCATAATCATACCTCATTCGTAATTGTACGCCTTTACAGAAGCTCAGACTATTTAGAATATTTTTATTTTTTATTTCACATTTTATCAAGAGGTTAAAACTCTACCACAGATAACAGAAAACTTAAAATTTTGGAACTAAGAAAATTTTAATCATAGTTGAAATCTTTACTTAAAATTCTAACTTGAAAATTTAAACGTAAAATTTTCAATCTTGGATGAAAGCAAGTGATTCAAGCCACCTCTAAACCAAATACCAGAACAGGCAGTAGAGGAAAAGAAAAGGCTGTGTAATTCTTTTACAATAAACTAAATAAAAGTGAAAATTGGAGGAAATTACATAAGGGTTTTTGATTTACAGAGCAGACTTCAGTCCCTATCAAACATTCGTCTTATTAATGATGTCTAAACAGCAGACTTAATTTGCTCTATAAAATTTCATCAAAACCCATTCGAATGAACGCTTACATTCTATCTGGCTATCCGCCTAATTTACAAAGTGGCAAGGAATCTTGCTTCTTCATATGTGAGGCCGAAATCTGGTTAGATGTCTGACAATCAGCTCTCAAGCAATGTTCAGCAATTGAAAGAACCCAAGAGTTTTGTATTAGAGAAGGATCCAGATCCATGTGGAGTAGCAAAAACTTCTAGGTCCCTGGAACGAAAAGAAAATGTGACCATCACGTTGATATCCACAATTTCAGTCCAGAGAACAATTGAAAATGCCATCTCAAATAGAACATGAATTATCTGTTGACAAAATAAAAGTCAATACTGGAAGAAAAAGAACAGGGTAAGATTCATAATCCATTAAGATAGTTTGACTGTGAGAATATGAAAATGCAAACATTGTATTACGGTGATGGGTTTTCAATACGAGCCTAGTTATTGTCATTGAAAAACCGTCTATACTTAGATGCATGTTAAACGCTTTCTTTTTCCATAGCAATTTTAATTACGGTTCATTAAGAATTACTATCTGGTGGTCTAATTTAAGATGTAGAGCATCTGTATAGTTGTATTGTAATATACAACCAATAACAAAGAGGCAAAGTCATAATAAGCACACAGCTTAGTAGACAAACCATAGTTTAGAAATAAGTTCATCAAGACCAAAAAAAAAAAAAAAAATGGCAACTATAGTTGAGCAGATTGCGTGCAAGTAACATGTAGTTTTTACTCATTTTTATTTCCCGGAAAGCTATCAACTAGAAAAAATTTATTGAACTGAAAGCCTTTAACAAGACCACAAGGGCAGGAAAAGTCAAACACATTTCATAAAGGAAGAGACAGATTCCCAGCAAATGCATTGAATTCAATAGAAGCACAATAAAATCATGCAAATCTAGGCTGTTTATATGTGAAATGTACAATCATGCCATAACAGAAAATTATAACAATAAGAAGGAACATGGCAGATCTGTCCGCCATTTACACTTTCTTTTCTTACACATTTAAATTGATACATTTCTAAGTAGCAAGAGAAAATATTTAATTTTGTATTTTAGAATACATAATATTATTACATTTAACATAATAATAATAAACTACTTACTCCTCATTTGTGCCTGCCACTTTTCTATGCTTCCATACCAATTCCACTGGAAGCACAGGCCAGCAAAGCGTAACATACCAGCAGCAACTACTTCAACAAATGCCATCAGCAATGATCTCCGAGGAGATAAACCAGCAGTTGCTATAGAAAGAAGGAGTCCTTCAAAGTTGCAAGGGACAATGAAACTACCAGATTTGATTCCATTTAGAGCTTTCTTGGCTACTTCATTAGGTTTCATTGCACCAGATGAGCCTGCTATAATGCTAGTGAGCTTTGGTCTTCTCTTGGTTTCTGCAAGCAAGTTGCAATTTCCAAGTTACAGACAGCACAAACACAATGGAAATCCAGATAATCAAAACTAGCCATAAATTCAACAAATTTCATAACGAATTCCCAACCTGCTCTCCAAGGTGTTGGGCAATGGTACATTGTCTTGCAACTCCTTTAAATTCTTAAATTTCGGCCCATGGAAATTCAGAAAGGACTATTCAAAATAAAAGAGGTCCAGAATTACAAACAATACCTTCCACAAAACCAGCAGTTTCCGTGTCTGGCTGGAATATAAGAGTAACATGTATGTCATCTGCAATAACCTCTTGTTGCAATGCTTCTGCTATACCTCGTAGGCCAAACTTACTAGCTGAATAACCTGAGTAACCATAAATACCAACCTGCACACACAATTATTCCATATTAATGACACAAAAAAACACACATGAAGAAAAGGACCACTCTAGGAGGTAATAATGCTCCTCTAGTGAACAACATGTCATGTGGCACTGGGCTACAACACTGCCCAATTACCACGTGGCATTAAACTTTGGTGTCACATTTAAAATTAGAGGTTGAATGACTCGTAATCCTATGGAACCACTCTGCAAGTCGGTAATACTATGCGATGTAGCAATATTGTTACACAGCATGACCTCGATGGTGTAACATTCAAAAATCAACCTCGTCTTAATGTCACCATTAGCTAAGCAAGCTCATTCATCATAGCAATTATGTAATCATATCAGAACAGTTCTAATGGCCGCGATTCGTACCATTTTTCTTATACAAGTTGACACAAGAGCAAGTTCTAAAACTATGCATCACATATAGCGTACAGCATAATATTTCAAATTTTCAATTCACATTAAAAAAGTAACATATGTACACTGACTACATGATCTGTTATAGACTACAAGATGTCATTTATATTAAAGACGGATCCTTTTCTCATACCTGACCGGCCTGAGACGATATTAAAGCAATGGAAGCAGGGCCACCGTTTTCCCGCTTCTTCATTTGCGGTAAAGCAGCTTTGATCATATGGAAACTCCCCATCAGATTGACATCAATCATGGACCTCACCTCATCCAATGACAACGCTTCCAATTCTCCCGGCACATACACGCCCTGATTCACCACCAACACATCGATGGGATCTGCCTCATTTACCGCCTTTTGAACCGCCGCGAAATCCGTAACGTCCACTGCAAACGTCGCCACCTCGATCCCGGTTTCGAGGAGGATTGACTGTTTGGCTTCGTCTAGTTTTTTTCTGGACCTAGCCAGGATGGATACGCGGGCCCCTTCTATTGCGGCCTGGTGAGCCATGGCAAGACCGATTCCGCTGGATCCACCGGTGATGAAGACGTGGTGGTTTTTTACTCGGATTTTGACTGGCTTCGGACGGACGATAAGGAAGAGGATGAGGAAGAGAGTAAGCGGAAGGAGGACGACAACGAAACAGATAAATGCGAATTCTGCCATGGGTGATAGCGGAGATGAGACTTGAGAGTGATGAATGGTAGTGTAGCACGGCGGTGATGACGTTGGATGTGTACGTGTACGAAGGGTAAGATGAAATGGTCATGATTTTGAGTTCTGACATTTTTGGTTTGGTTGTAGATGTGTTGACGTAGATGGTGCCACGTAAGCATTAGGGAGGCCAACAGTCTGGATGGCGTTCAATCCCGGGCGAAATATAATATATGACTCGTCGGTATGGTAATCAAAATCTAAATGACATGTCGTTGATTTAATTTAGACTGTAAAAAGACCGGTCCGACGGTCAGCATATGCAAGACATGTCATATATTTACCATGGAAGATGCAATATATCACTGAAGCGTGTTTCTGAATGCTCAATAGGTTGGTAGCAAGTAAATATTAATTAGCAAGGACCATTGAATTTGTTAAATACTTTTGACTCTAGTTTCAATTACCACATTAAATGGAAGATTTATAGAAAACGTCAAGTCTTTCTCTCCAAGCTGTTTATCATCTATCTTCGCCGACAAACACTTTTTTAGGTTTTATCTTCAATTCAAGTAGTTTATAATATTTACACTATATTTTGTACTATTCTGAGGATGTGAACTTTTGACATTTCAGAGTCTGCATTTTCTTCAAAGCTGGAGACATGGAAGTTCGGGTGTTAATGGTTATGGGGTAGAGCTAGATATTAATATACGCAGCCATAGGGCCGCAGGGCCATCCGGCCGTGCATGCAATGATGCAAATCCAATTTTATCTTCTGAGTCGTGCAATTATCTTCAAAATGGTTCATAGGTCGCTATATTTGCATTCTTTTCGTTTATTTTCAAGCCTATCTGGTCTACATGTGCCCATACGTCTCACTCTTTTCTCAAGCTAGTGAATGGATAACTTATTTGTGGGGCACATACCAGGATTTCCATCGTTTTCATTATTAATTCTTGGTATTAATGTTTGACATGTTAATCGAAACAACTTCAAAAGTTGTACTAGATTTCATTTTTAAAGAAAAAAAATCCTCAAAAACAAATATTCACTCTTAACAACATCTTTAATAACATTTTATAACGTTTCTGTTTTATTTTTTATCTTCTCGTTAGAGTGACACTAATGACCCCTTGAAATTGTAAGCATGACCACCTGATTAATCGGTTTGAAATATTTTAATGGGGGACATCCAGGCAAATAAGTTTAATTTGAACTCTCAATTCTTTCTCATATTAGGACATCCCTATCAGAAATGAAATGCCATGTGAGAGCCCTATCAGAAATGAAACGAAATGTCATGTGAGAGCGTTAAGAAGGGTTGTCAATTTGCGAAAAGGAAGGTGGGCAATTTGTGAAAATTTATGTAAAAGAAAAAATGATGGCCTAAAGGATATCTAAATCATTATCATTAGGAAAGGACTTGAATATTACATGGTCGACAGGGTTGATATTTGAAAGAAAGGGCAAGGGAATAAACAGATGAAATGTAGAAAGATTCAAAATCGAGGTCTAAAGGAAGAAGGTAAATTTACCATCAATCATTGTCACCAAATGCAAAACCATTTCCCAAAAACATTTTTAATTTTCAGCTAAATTTAATAAATATAAGAACCCAATTCCTTCACAGTACAATTATATTAACCAAAACATAATGATGAAAGAAGGCTGAGACTAAATGATTAATCATGATATTGTTAGAAGAGAGACTTGAACGCTCTTTCTAAAAATCATTTACAGCTTGCCGATATGGCCTAAACTAGAATCCAAAGAACTAAAGTACAATTGAATATCTTCATCATATATCTTTTGCTTTTCGAGTTTTCCTAGCCACTACCCATATGCTAGAAGCTGCTGTCATTTATATTCTTCTTATCTATTCAAAAAATCAAAATCTTTTAATTATGCACAGAACAGTTAATGGCATACTCTTGTTATAAGAAGATGTTCATTCTAGCTAGTTCCATAATCATGTGGGATGTTTACATAATTACAGCATGAAGAAAAATTAAATAAATCACAAGAAAAAACGAGTCAATTAAGAGTAACACTAAAATACAATGAAATAATAAACAATTGCAATAATATAACATGACAACCTTATCCTAAATCATACTCAACCACAAAACCACAACCATTAGTTTAATTTGATTTGTTGGAGAGGTACAAACCCTTGTGTAATTCCCCAAGATCAATTAAAGAACAGTTTTCCACTGTACATATCACTATAGAAATAAATAATAAAGCCATGAAATCCTTGCCTCTGCACTTCGTTGGTGAAGGGATTAGTTGCGTATTATTGAATCATACACGTTAGGAAGATAGATAGATAGATAGATAGGTAGGTAGGTAGGTAGGTAGATGTCCTTAGCTTTATTTTTTGTGGTTAAAATAATTGTTATAAGATGCTTGGGAAACTGTTCTTGCTTTATCATTTTGCCTGTGAGATTTTGGGTTGAATGAACTGAATCTTCCCTGCCTGTTCTTCTTCCTAGGTTGTGATGACTGAGGGATGAAGACTCCAGTTCCTTTGCTTTCTCTTCTGATAATTTGCCCATAAAAAAATGGAGACGGTGCTGTTGGGTGGTTTGCTGTAGAGAAAGCCTGAAAAAATTTATAGTCAGACTTATGGTTTAGTTCCAACTCTACTGCAGCTAATGCAGAAAATTAAAGTAAAAATACTTTTTTTGGTTAGAGAAAGACCTGTATAGAAACTGAAGAGTAAGTTGCTACTGGATCCTCATCATCATCCATGATAAGAAGCGAGATTTGCCTGCTCAAGTCTGCAAAAAACAAATCATCTTCTACTTCCATAGCTACTCAAATTAACTACTACTTAATCTCCACTTCACTAAGGAGAAAGATACTGTTTTTGCAAGAAAAAGCAAAGAAGAAGGTTTTCAATTCTGCAGTCTTCAAATGTCACTCCTTTTCCTTCCTTTTCCCTTTTTTTTTTTTCTTCAAAGCAGTCATGTAGAGGGTCATATATAAGGAAAGGAAAGAGATCGGTTTGCGTCAAATGGAGTGTGCATGTGGGAGTGGGGTCTACATGGCAGTTGGCAATATGGACAAACCCCACAAAAATCATGAACTGGTGTTATGATCTGATATTATCCAGTTGGAGAAAAAAATAGATTATGATGAGGGGAGCAGCAAGCAACAGCCCACACCCAGATATCTGATCTAAGATAAAATTCAATCTCCAAAATCTCCAAGCATACTTTTAATTGTAAATGCGTGGCTATCACTTTATCTTTTTCATCCCTGCTCAAAGAACAAGGTATGGCTCTTAATTCATAGTCCATAGTCCACAAAATATTTTGGACGGTTAACTAAAGCTCCTTATCCGGATGCACTTACGACATATCTTGATAATCTACTTGTTTGATCGATCATAGCAAAGCAAGTCAAAATTTATCTGTCAGAGAATCCATCCAATTGAAACCTTGTTTATAGATAGCAGGGACAGGTTTCCTCTAACTTCAGCTCCCCGTTAGTTCGAAGGGTCATCTGTCACGGTACCATCTGAAGCTTTTTCTAAATTTCAAATCTGCTTGTAAAATTTTCTAGGGCCGTAAGATGCTAAAATTGATCCTAATTCTTTTAAAGAAACCAAGAGGGCTTCAGATTGTTGGCAAAGGCCGCAACCTCGGCAAAAAATAAGAAGGGGGGCAGTCACATGCATTAACAGACAAATAGGTCTAATCAGCCACTTAATCTCTGTTCTTGAAACATCACAATAGGCCCAGCTGCTAAATGATCTTCACCCTCAGAAGAGAGCAGAAACTTGAATTGTAGGAGTTCTTTGGTCCACGCGTTTAGCTGGCTGGCAACGGGACCCGCCCTATATGGAAGAACAAGTCGATGCATGGATCAATTGGAGGTTGCTTTCAAATCTTTTATATTCATTACAGCATTCAATTTGACGTCCATCGTCATTATTTATATGTTTATTATGTTACTTTCCTTATTTCTAGGAGAGGAATTCCAGTTTGCTAGTAGAGAGTAACCACCGAATGATTATTGATATTAGCTGAGACTACGGGAAAACCCCAGTTAAATTTTGCTGTATCAATGCAACTATTTGAATTTGCTTAAACATTAATTTGACAAGTAAATGCACAAGGGAAATGTGGAATATCAATACAATGACAATACGCGATTACATTTAATTTTCTTGTTGGGGCTATGTCTTATAAGTGCGGTCTGTCTGGACGTTCCCTACACTAATCGTTGTAAAAGCATGCAAACAGGAAAAAAATGCTTACTATCACAGACAGTAGAGTTGCCTCTTGGCCTCCATCAACTTTATTTTGTCTTTTCAACGCACATCGAGTTGATACTATATCCAAATGCAAAATATGAACTCAAAAATTGTGTTAATATCAATGTCAATGGTAACAAATTCACATGGTGAGAAGATCTTTGGCAGCATGGAGTATGAAAAATTGTTACCGAGTACAAATATATCCGGACTCAACCTTGCCTCCTCAATTTCTAGTTTTCAATATGATAATTCGGAGAGAGAGAAGCACTTGCTTGGAGCTTGGAAGAGTGTTGGTTTCAATAAAACATTTGGGCAGTATGTAAAATCAAGCCCCACCGGCCATATCCATATCTGAGACCCCGTCAATTCCCTTGATTACAACTCGCAATCTTCTCAGACATCAGGTTTTCTTATCATTCTTGCCTATTGTACCAGTCACATAGATGGCATCCCTCACAACCTTATCCACGAGGTCATAAAGAGCTAGAGTAAGGTTTGATCGGGTCATCTCTTCCAGAACCGGACGTGCCTGCAGGTAGAGATTCTTCCCTTGGTGTGTGACACTTGCTTTTGATAACCGCAGCTTAGGGTGCTCTTCAAGGAGATTTATGAACTGCTCCAACACAAAGTACAGTTAACAAAAGACGAGTATATAAACATACCAAGAATGATGCAAAAGCAAACTTTATTGTCAACTTGATGAACTTGATGAGATTCTTTCCCAATCATCCCCAATTCCCAAACCAAGAGATAAAATTAAATTAAATTAAATCAAAAACGCATTTCCACTAGAAGCTTCCTTACCACACAATTCAATGTGTGGTTCTATGGCCAGAGATACTATTTTGACATGGCTGTTCAGATAAGCTTCAATTAACAAGCTAATGGGAATTGTAATAAATCAAACAACAAGAAGATTAGGTCTGATTTTCCATCTCAAAGAGTTGAGACGTTAAAGAACAATTTTCACTTATATATGTACCTAGCTAACATTACCAAATTTTCAGAACAGAGAATTACTGTGATGTCAGCCATAAAATTTAATTATTGTTGGGACAAACTAAATTAATGAAAGTACCCTAGGCCTTAATTTCTCAACCCAAAGCAGTGCAGCTGAATAAGTAGCCGACTAAGAAAAACGCACAGGTGTATCTTCCATTTCATTAAAATAAAAGTGAAGTTTTATCAGACAAGTAACAATATTAACAAAAAAAATACATATATAAGCAGAATCCATATACAATACAAGAGTAATAGCCAAGATATAGAAATAACCTTTTCTAAAGTAACTGAAGTGTTCAACTCAATAAGAACTCCTGGACCACACACGAGACAGTCCTTGTCTTTCACAAATTCACTCACTTTTATATGTAGACCTTCAACGCCATTATACCTATACAAAAATAAATAAATTTATGTTTGGGTACAAAATGAGACCCATATTTATTCTGCTTAATCTTGAATTTCCAATATCAAGGATGAACTCCACAAAGAATTGCATTGCTGGAGTAAAATTATCAGAAAAGAACAAATGAGAGATGGACATACGTCAGATAGTTTGATAGAGTTTTGCTGCATCCTGATGCAATCTTCAAGGTTTCAAGTGCACACGCCGCTGATATAATAGCATTGGTGGAAGCAATAGCCGGTATGATGTTTTTCAGGACACCCTGCAAACAATGAAAAACTTATGATCAAAGCAGGGCATAATATCAAAGAGGTAAATCCCCTTGAACAAGACATTCATGTAGTAAAAAATGTAATTTCAAACAAAACTTTATCTTCACATACTATAACATACCTGAGTAAGAGAATATGTTACTCCAGGAATGCCAAAAAGCTCAGCTCTCTTGACAGCCTATGGGGAGGGGATATTGGTAGCATTAGTCGGGCCCCAATAATGAAGAGAAACATCACTCAATAGCTCCATATATTAACCTCGGACAAAGATCCACTTCATATGTTCGGGGTCATCTGTATCAAAAGCCTTTCCACTATGAACCTGTAAATAAATAAGTATCAGGACCAGCAATAGGCCCAAATCATATCACTTAAGGAATGAGAGAGCAAAAGCAAAATATGACAACACGTTACGTCACCCCATTTGATTAAATGGGCATATTCAATACAATGAGCAGCAGTTCTGGGTGTTTCTGCAAGAGTGCACAAAGGAAATTTCACTTGAGGGGGGAAAAGTCAGATAGTACTCTCAAAGCACGGTGTCACTCCTGGCACAATGACCCTTGCATGGCCTTTGAAACCTTCAGTACCCCCATCTACCACGGGTTTGATTGTTTCTTCCTGTGGCTTGTCATCAGAATCATACTCTAAGTTTCACAGGAAAAAAGGTGAGAAACACTACATAAGATAAAGAGAATAAAAGATGTACTTCAGGAATGAAAATTTTCAGCTTTAAGAATGGGATAAGATGTCGATGTCAAATCATCATATTCCTAATTTGAAAATGGTGTTGTATGAAGGAACATCAGCGCAAACGCAAAATTTAATGTTCCACGAGCCATGTTAGGCATAGTCAATGAATGGGTGAACTTTTAGGTAACTGCACCAACGCCATTGCTTCATATAAACTACAACAAAATAAAATTGTTTCATCCGCTAGGCCAAGGTGGTTCTAAGGCATCAAATTTATTAAGATTCACGACACACAAAAATGAGGCTCTAGCGGCACATTATTAATCAACTTATGATACATTCAATGTACCTAGAAATTCTTATTTACTGTTAACAATACTATATTTTAAAATACAAACTCTTTCAGCTTTTGAATGTATAGTCCCCAAATATATTCAATTTTTATAAATTACTAATAAATTTACTGGGTAAATTATTTTCAAGCATTAACTTGATTGAAAAATATTGATTGGGCCTGCAGCCTCTATTATTCAAATTGCCTAACTATTCTTCCTTCAGGCCGAATAAGATTTCAATGTTTTCTTGATGTCATTTTCCGTTACAAGTATTGCCCTTGTTTCAGGCAATGTGCAACACTGTAATGTATTGTCCTTACGAAAGTACCAAGCAAGCTACTATACCAGCAAAAAGACTATACAATTATGTGTCATTTCTAAAGAATAAAATCAGCTAACAATCATAATGGAATATCCAATGTTATAAAAGAAAAATATACAGTTACATACTTCAATAAAAAAAAAAAAAATAAAAAAAAACTGCACCAGCCCCTAAATCTATGCCTCCTCATTCTCATCAAAAGCATCTGGAATAGGAAAAATTCTGATCCCTTGAGCCGATCTTCATCAATATCAAAATCTCAGACCTGCATATCATGTCGCCGCAAAATTTTGACAGAACTTGCTTTACATGTGTTCCTCTATGGTTTATTGGCCAATTTGATTCGCTCTGCGCGGGAAACTTCTATCTATCTCGGCATACAACTAAAAGACATTTCTCATCGATCACACTTGTGTTTTATATGTTGAGTTTGATGGGTAAGTATACTGGCGCTTTAAGAGTAGTGCATATAGTAGCTCATTCCAAGAATCGGGCACTCCAGGCAAACACCAGTGGCTGCAGTCCTGCCGATGCATAGGAGCAGGACTTGCTTTCGGACCCAAATAATACAAAGATGAATGCCCGTCTTTTCTTCGCGCAGTCATATAGGTTACATTCAATATATCAAATTTCCATGTGTTCGAGTGAGATGATAAAACATCGCTGACCATTTTGAATTGGGCCCAAGTTTCAGGTGGCACTAAGGATGTTCCAAATTCAGGCAGTGCCTCCAAGTGACAACTTCCGCCAGTCCTCCAATCTCCACCTCTGTGATGTTATGCTAACTTAGCTCCTCATAATATAATGCGTAATTGCGCGTAAAAATTTAAGCAATGATCAGACCATAACGTACTGTGTAAACAGTATATATACATGCATCAAAATATCAATAAAAAGGATATAAAAGTTAAAATATTGATTTTCTGACTCAAACTGACGGCAAAAGAATTAATGTGCTAGCAAAAGATGAGTGTTAAAGTTGTAGAAGCAGAGTATTACGCCAATATGTCAATCACATGAAATGAACAAAGACCATATTTTCAGAAGCCTGCATAGGTGAGTGATATTAAACATCCTAGCATAAAAGGACATGAAATTTCCAACAAATTTAAATGAAGAATGCCTTGCTCAAGAACTAGAATGAACTGTTTGATGCTCATGCCAATCCTGAGCGGATGGTATTGAAACAAACCTGAAGTGAACAGGAGCAAATGTACGAAAGAAGACGTGTGTCTTGCTTGCATTCACTTCTTTGTTTATCCAGTTTACCACAGTTTCTATGGACCTCTGATATGCATATTCTATCTTCATCTCCATTTTCACCTCTGCCCCTTCTTGAAAGTAGCAACCCCTGATCAAAATTAAAAAACAAATGTTGAATGGTAAATTTTGTTGAAACCCCAAACTAAAACATACAGATAGGTCAAGCCAACAGCCATCTTTCTATTTCTGTCACTTTTTCCTTCACATCTACAAGAGCTAAAATCCAAAAGCTTAAATCCAATACGTACTAGTCAAAAACAATATGTACATAGAATCACAATAATTGGTAAGATGTAGGGTCTGTAACTGCTGATATAATTGAAAAATAACTCCTTCAAGTCAACATCATCAAGTTAAAATTAATCCACATAATCATATCTGTTCTATAGCATTTCAAGGCTGGTAGTACCATCTAAAATAACTAAGACACTGACAACAATGGAGCTTTTATTCCTATCCCCAAAAGTACCTTAATTGCCTTCATGGATCACACGAGAAGCATAGACAGAAATAGAAATGAAGATCACAATCATAACATACGGATACAACTTCTCAAATCGCAAGAGCAGATTTTCTTGAAGTTGTTAGACAGTCACTGACATAGACCCTATCATTCATCTAAACCTAGATTTCACTTATTAAACACTACCCACAATAGCCCCCATTGTCCTAATTGACAAATTTTACCGATTGGATACTGATCATGTACTTGTTAACGTTCACCTTGAAATAACTGTATATTTCAACTTCAATCAGGCCATAGATTATTACATCACTTTCAAACTTGAACAAACTCAAACCCAAAAGATTGGGTCATCAGTTCCACTTTCATTTTCAGAAATTAGCCCTAGCCTCTTGCCAGATATCATGAAATGGTTTTTGTTTAATTTTAAAAGTAATCAAGTTGAATCTTCCATCATATAATGATGATTAATATAGAAATAAAGAAAGCATGGATATTAGAGTCAAACAACTACTTTACCCCCTAATGGTCTTCTCATAATTCCACCAATGCCCCGTGTTGAAGACCAGCACATCAGCATCTATCCACTTCAAGGAGTTCCAATCCATTTGGTCCAATTTAAGGGTTGTCTTGATCTTTTCTGGAGATCCAGTGGGTGGCCTACTCTGTAGTACAAGAAATGGAGCTCTGTAGTATTCCACAGTGCAGTTATAATCTTTAAACTTGAATACCAAGAATCCTTTATGCTTTGTAATTGGGCTGCCGTTCACTTCATAGATTGAATCCTTATTGGGAACTGCAGAAGAGAGCAGACAGAGAAGTGATTCCCATTGATTTCTACCAATTGAGTCACCAACAAAAACTAGCCGTTTGTTCTTCAGTTTCTCCAACATCTCTCTTGAGTTGAATCTATCAAATGAAGATTGGCAAGTGTAATCCAAAGCCAAAGAGATACAAAGATATTCAAATGAATTTAAGACATTTATCAGTATCCTATTGATGAAATTTACAATGTGAAAAAATCGTTTGCCAAGTAACACAGAGCCAAATAACACAAATGCCAGATAATTAGCTAAGAAAAAAATATTACCAGAAATATAACTTCAATATTTACAAAAGGTAAGACCTTTTGTCTTCATAATCAAAGGCTTGGAATCATTGTCCAAAAGTTCACGGGTGAAATTTAGCAGATGACATGAGCCAAAACTAGGAAACGAACGAGGAGAACATGATTAAAAAGAAGAAAATGGTCGACAACTTGAGAAGAAAAGACAAACGTAGTTAAGGTCACTATATACTCAAAATTGACCCTGAAATTCAACGTTTTTCATAAATTTTTAGGTTGGTAGTATGCAAGAACGTTCAAATGCTTGGGGAAATCAGAAAATTATGTCATTTTCAGATACCGTCAATGACAAAGGCTTGATGTAAAGACATAGAAATAAACCAAACTAAAAGTAGCCTATCTGTTTGGCTCCTGAGAAAATGCAGAAAGCTACGGAGAAGATAATTACAAGCATCGAATTTCTTATAGTTCTTATTTCCAGCTAATTGAAAATTAAATTCTATTATGTATTAATCACGCTAATTTGGCTATAATTACCGGTTTCCCAAAGATTTGACAGACAGAAGTTTGATTTCTGATGAAATTACATCAGCAACGAACGCCTCATTAAGAATCTGAAAAAAGGAAAAAAAATCAACATACCTTGGCAAATTGCAATGTCTTGGCTGCCATCTCCACTTAGTGTAGAACAAATCAGGCCTCCCATTTTCAGTACACCTAAACCCTTCATCCAAGAAACTGCAATCTTTAGACTGATACAATGGGTAATTCTCATCCCACACCCAATCCCCATCAAAAACATCACATCCATTTCCCTTCTCACTCAAAAACTCAACTCTCCTCTTGTTTTCAATCGTCGCACCATCTATTTTCAGCCACTTGAACCTCTCTGATTTGCCAGGAACTATGTACCCTTTCGCTACTGCCAGGTAATCCAAGTAAAAGAAGCAGAAAATTAAACAAACTGTAACGAAAAAGAATCCAAGAACACCCACATACGGCTCAAATAGCCTCAAACGCTTGAACTTCTTGAAAAAATCAGAAAGTGTCACGGTTGTTTGGTCTTCCTGAGATGGGCTCTTAGACATTGGAGATCAATAGAAATCAAATTTTGCAATCTGAGTATAGTTCCGTTTGAGAGAGTGAGCGATCTGATATAGCTAAATAGGGGGGGGAAAGAGTATACGAGTATGGTTCAAAAACGGGGACAAGTGTGGTGTGTAAGCCAAATAATACACATATCATAAGTGAACCATATCTTTTGAGCTCCTTTGCTTGGTACTTCAGTTTTGTTATGTTATGTTATGACTTACGAGAAATCAAAGGTTAAAGAAAATGAGAACCAGATGGGTGTGAAAGAAGCAAGGGAGCATTCATGGAGGCATTATATACGTCGTCTGCCTTTTGCCTTTTGCTCACTTTTCGGTTGCTTTAATAAACAGTGAACGAGAGCGAGTTGGTTTTGGTAAGTGTTAAATAATAAGGTTATGGCTTCGCTAACTGCTTCGTCTACTGGTAAGATCATTCAATTTCAAATCGAAGATTCTGAGTAAGAGAAGCAAAGAACTGCCGGAATCGTGGGTCAGGTTCGGTTGAGTTGAGTTGGCACAGAGTGGGGGGTATTGTGCGCTTAGAAATGGCCAAGGAGATTGCTAACAGATAGGAATGCGATGTCTGAAGTACGTGGACAGGTGTCTGATTCTGATTGCGTGGTGTTGGATATGCTGTCAAGAGACGGTGATTGGAATTCTTAAAAGCCGAAAACAATGACCCCGGCCGTGCGCACGGCTGGAAAGCATATTAAATTAATCTATTTCAGAATTAAAGAATTTAGAAAATACAATAAAATTGGTGTGTTTGTGTTGGATTTTATTTAGGTTTCACACCATAATCGTTGATGCGTGAAAGTGAAAAGTACTGAAAATAATATTTTCGAATTTCCCAATTTAAATTAAAATACTTAATCATAATCCATGTGCCAATCCCAACTATAATTCCATGATAATATATTAATTAAACAATTAAATCATAATTGATAAATCTAAATGTTTTCATACTGTAAGACGTAGAGGTACGTTGTACTTGATTCGAATTGAAAAATAGGATGGACGGTAGGGTCTTTGTGGGCGGCCATGCTGGTTTTGATTGCACGGGACCTAATATCTCAACCGTTCAATCTAACTTCGACCCAAAGAATGAGATTTGAATTGACATTATTACCGTTGATAATTGATGGACCCCAATCATCCAATTAAAAAAGCACGTGTAAGAAACGTGTTTTCTTGCTTTGAACGATTTTAGTTTAATTCTTTCCGTTGGTTTCAAGCACTGTGCCTGTGCTGGTCCAAAATCTTTTAACAGAGAATCAATGAAATTATTATGTGAATCGAATAGAGATATAGCGTTAAATGAACGATTAAATTATATATATATATGGTGGTATAATTAAGGAAATGGAAATGCCTATCTTGGAGATTCAATCATCACATGGAGCCTGTCTGGTGCAAAAATACTGACTTTATAATCTAACATAGCGTGGCCGCTAAATAATGTATAATCGGAATTCTGATCTGATATCTTGAAGGCAAGTCCCATAACCCACACGGTTAGGATAATGCTCCATTTGTCCGACTCTTCTATTACAAGAATTGGAAGATAATAATAAAAGAGTTGAGAAAAGGGCAAGGAGGTATGACAGTAGCCTATTGCCCGTGAGTAAATATGTAAAGTTAACTTGCTTTATCAACCCGGATATTTATTTAAATATACCTTAATAATATGAAAATTAATTAAATATCCTCTATCCATACATGTTACGTAAATATCTTGATTTTGGGTATAAAAAGACAATTTCTAGGATATCTTCTTCACCTTTTGCCCTCCCTCGATCCATCTCACAATCATCATTCTCTCAAATACCAAAATTCACAACTATTTCGTAAAAAAATTTCATACAAAGAAAGTAATTGAAAAAGTGGTGATTCTCATTTGTTACGAGTTTATTTCATAGAGAAGTTATGTTGGGCTATTAATATTTCAATTAATTGTTTATATATTGTCTTATTTTAATAGTTTTATTATTTAAACTCATTTTCAGTAGATTTACATTCTATTATTTGAGATTTAATGTCAATATCTGTGAAGAAAATGTTAAAATAACTTGTAAAAAAATAACAAAAATTCAATTTGGATAAGTTGTTTTTGTAATATAACAAAAATACATGAGTGTTGTAGTTATATCATCTTCTGTTTCATTTTGTACTTGTATTTAGAAAGTATAATTTTCCATGTTAGAGAATCCGAGATTCTCAATATTTTAGGCAGTGAAAACTAACTTAATTATCTGAAATTTCAATATTTTCTTGTCTTTCCTCATTTTTTTAGTCAACTTGTAATTGTTGTAATGGTCTCACTCGGATTAGATACATTTGTTGTTGATACAGCTGGAAAGCATTTGTAAGGATACAGTTGTGAGGGAAAGAAGAAGACATGTCAACAACCTTTGTTCCTGCCCTGCGATTGGGAGAGTGGTCTGACTTTGGTGAGCGTCCGTATTTATGTCTTATCATCGGTAGTAAATATGGGATGTCTTTTCCCGGCAACATGCGGTAGATTTTGCCCAGAGGAGTATCCAAGACAACCACGACTTTGAAGTTGTGTTGCAAGCAAATAGTCAAGGAAGCGATAAAGCGAGGGGCAACGGCAACTTACTGTTGTGACGGTGAGTTTTCACTCGGAGCCACCTCCACCGCTGGCGATGGTTGTCCAAAGGGCAAAAGTTCATAGAAGTCTTTTCGCTGAAGTGCTTCAGAATCTCAAATGCTTCTTAGAAGGATAACAAGTTCTTAATTTGCTTACCCTTTGTATTTTTTTGGCCAAAGGAGAGGACTAGTTACTAGTAACACTGTCTAAATATAAATTCACTGGAGAAATAGAAGCTGCCATTTTTTTATTCCTCACGACAGTTAAGAAGGAAAGAGAAAGGAAATATAAACATACAAAAACTGAATATGATGATAAATATTATTCATAGGACAATCTTTGTATACATGGAATAGGATTTGATTTGCACAGATATCCTTTCTTTTGTGTACAAGTATAAGCATTTGATTTTTGGTCATCCTTTTTATTGTTATAGGAGAAAGGATACTCGCAACTCAGAAGTTCACTCATTGCAGAGGAGAACCTTCGGAACCAAATGGGAGAAAGTGAAAATTTTCATCCTAAATGAATGAATGCCAGTAGCCCAGTACATGTACAAATGAATACAATACAATATTCAATATTGTGTACATCAAATGTGATAAAAAAAAATAGCAAACAAAAGTGGGCGTACATGTATAATGGTCTCAAAACTTCATCTATATACTGTTTCCTATATGATGAGATCCACTTCTCTATTTGCGGAACAAAAAGATGTATAGACCTAACTACAGATTTCTCTGCTATTGTATGGTTACATTGTTCCAAAACCATTTTCCCTAGTTTAGCTTCTCTTTAGTTTTAGTTTTTGCAACTCAAACCAAGAATATTGCAACAATAAGCATAAGGAATGTGTTCTTCCATCCATAGATGGAAATATAGCCAGCAAAAAGCGAGATAAGTGCTGGCCCGACAGAACGAGTACCATCTATTATAACAGTCACAGTAGCTAATACTCGTGAATTGCTTTAATCAAGTCCTGGATACCGATATCAGCTGTTACAAATTTTGTAATAAGAGAGTGTGGACCATTGCAACCTTAGCTTTGAAGGCTTTCCGAATATTAAGAAATATCACCTTTAGCCTAATTTAAAGAGATTTAGATGTTGTAGGCGAAAGACATTAAGGTAGAGCTAATTTAGGGAGAAAAGCCTACAAACTAGTTACAGTTCTAGCAGAGAGTATACTTTTTGGCAGAATAGTGAAAACGAGTCCTACCTGAGCACGTAGGAGGAATTGTAGTGTATATACACTATGTTTCTAGCACAAGACGTATTCTTGGTAAAACTTCCCGAACGAGTACTGCAACATGAAGAGTTAAGTAATGGGTGCAAGGCATGTGATAGACTTTGCAATATGCTTACGGATTCTTAATCCGACAAATAATAGAAAGTTTCAAATTATGAAAAACTTAATATAATGTAAGTTAGTTATAAATTTTAAGAATATGTTGTAAAAATAAACTAACAGCTGAAAATAAAACTAATAAACTAATGCAATTGAAAAGTGATTGGAAAATATTATCCGATTTTGCAGAGCAACGTCGTCGTTTAGTAGCTTATTATTATTAACTGATGATGATCTACTCTTCTCGAGCAAACCATCACTTCTCGAAAGCATCAGGTTTGAGTTGTTCCTGTCGGTAGGGTACGGTGGCATAACAGTCAACACTTCCAGCTCCTCAAACGACCGGTGAAAACAGGTTTGATTTTGCGATTGGTAGAGCTGAGTTCATTCTTTATTTAACAGTATCGTTTTCTTCTTGATCCTCCACTTCTGTTGCTGTTTCGATTGCGTTCCAGAAGTGGTGTTTTCGCTTCTGAAACAAATTTTTTTTTTTTGCTCGGAATTCGGCTCATGGAAGGAAAAGAAAGTGATTTCGAAATTCTCTGATTACAATTAAACATCATCGCATATTTGTTCCATTTATAATGAAGTTTTAAATTAATCTTAACGGCTATAGTTCATAATTTTCAAGTAATTTTCTTGGGTATTTTGCTTGTTGTTTCTAGTTATTAAAATTGGTTAATTCTTATATGCAGCTTCATATAAAACCTGATAATAAATTTTCAGGCTCATTCGGAGAAACAGTAGTGAATTGCCCATGTTAATGAGACATGGAGTGAATAGTGGATTCAAATCACTAGGTACTGCAAAAAGTCGTATGCTGGCTTCCTCAGCTGTTTTGAGAAGGCAACATTTCTTGGTAAGGTCTCTTGGAGGCTACAGTGATAACACAAATCACAAAGGAACGCAAGAAATAAGATCCATGAGTAGAATCGCATTGGAGGCCGATGCTGAGAACGTTTTGAGAGAAATTACTCCAATTCTTGACCCCAATAGACACAAGGGCCAGGCGGGTGAGACCAGACACATTGTATCATTGTGATTGTGTTGCTTTATTTTCTGTTTGCATTCATGTTTAATTGCTCTTATATTTCTATCAGGGAAGATAGCAGTGATTGGTGGGTGTCGTGAGTATACCGGTGCACCATATTTTGCTGCTATTTCAGCTTTGAAAATTGTCAGTTCTTGGCTCCTAATTTTTGAGCTTGTAAAAGGAAATTGTTTGTTGTTTTTGTCTATAACTAGCCATTTAGTTTGAGAAAATGCTGCTGTTCTCTCTTACTTGCAGGGTGCAGATTTATCTCATGTATTCTGTACAAAAGATGCTGCTCCAGTTATCAAAAGTTATAGTCCTGAATTGATAGTACACCCAGTTTTGGAAGAATCTTATGGCATTAGGTGAATTTTCGTAATTTATCTTTGTTGTTACAACACATATGCTGCTCATATTTGTACGTAACTCTGAGCGGGTTGCTGTTTTTATGACAAAGTGGTATGGAGGATGAGGAGAGAAGATGCATATCAATCAAGATTCTTGCTGAGTTTGATAGATGGATGGAAAGATTTGATTGTCTTGTTGTTGGTCCGGGCCTTGGAAGGGATCCATACCTTCTGGTATGCTGTTCTTGACCTAGCATTTAGAATTGTAATTTGTTTCACAATACTGACCTAGGCTATGTGGTTTACCATGTTAAGACAGAGGTCATTTTTTAATCTGTATTTGTTTATGCAAGAGGCATTCCATGAACAATTGTACTTATTAGGAATTCAACCTATGGTTGTGAGAGTGTGGACATTATCTTGGTTTCAGTTTACATTATGTTTTCAAGGACAGAATGATAACTTGCATAGAGATTCATTGACCTAGAATGATTTAGGAGGCCTTAGCTTGAAACTTTTTCCTTCATTTGTCTTCTTGAATTCTGAAATGAAGAACAAATGTTTCTATTGGTATTAGTCTTCTCAAATGTTCCAGCAGCATTTACAAGAAGAAACATTTGGGTCTTTCTTTCATTTTTCATTTGTTTTGGTTATTGATTATGCCATCCTTCTGCTATGCTTTGCTACTTGTCAAAACTGTGCATTGTAAAACTTCATATTATATGTCCAGGAATGCGTGAGCGAAATCATGAAACATGCAAGACATTCAAATGTTCCCATTGTTATAGATGGGGTAAGTAATCAGCAACCAGAAGTATGGATAGAGTATGATAAAGATGTGTGCTTGATGATTCCATTGTTTCTTTGTACATTAACTGTGTGGAATTCACCGAGGACCTTTGCTATTTACCATATGGATGTTTCGCAGGATGGCCTCTTTCTTGTAACAAACAATCTTGATCTGGTTAGTGGTTATCCTTTGGCTGTTTTAACTCCGAATGTGAATGAATATAAGCGTCTGGTTCAGAAAGTGCTAAGTTGTGAAGTAAATGATCAGCAAGCTCCTGAGCAGATACAATCTCTTGCCAAGCGGTAATTTCTCTCTCAAGCTTCTTGAAATTAAATTGAAAATTTGGTCATGTGCCTGACCAGTTTGTCCATCGGATATGATATTTTTGTAAATAGATTTTTCCACTCGCACTCTCCTTTTTGAGAGGAGAGTAGCTGAGAGAGGCTTCAGAATGTAGGTCGTAAGTTATTTGATTGGACACATGCGTTACTGGTTTAGTCCGTGACATCTCTATTAACATTGGTGTCAATAACAGCAATGAACTATCATTGAGAAATGAGATATAGTTCAAAGTACTAGCTCAGCCTGGTTGCTCTAGGATTTTAATTTAACAGTTTAATTCACATTTCCATGGGGAAGAAAGTGTATATTTAAAAAATCAAACTAAATTACTGTTTAAGTTACTTCAGGTGAATGGCTAATAGCTCATGGGCTGTTATTTGCCATGAATGAGTCCAATAAGGGTCAATTGCTGTTCAAATTTGCTAGGATGGTAAGTGCGGATGGACATCTGTGACTATACTCGTTCTGCTTTCTGCAGTATTCAACTGAGTCTGATATAGGGGAGTACTATTTGCCTAAGTGCTCCTCAAATGACCTATTATTCTTTTCTGACTTCTGAAGTGACGGATTTGGTTTATAGTCTTGTAAACTTTTCTGATTCAATACCCTCATTAATCAGGATTGGTGGCGTAACTATCTTACAGAAAGGCAAATCAGATCTCATCGGTGATGGTGAGATAGGTATGGAATTTTGTGATTACTTTGTTAGCTTAATCTGTGTTATAAAATTTTCCTATTCTTTTGAACAGTTGTGCTCTGGAATGGTTTTAAGTCTCTCTTACAAAATTTTATTGATGGCAGGTAGCTCACTGAGTGAGTAAATTGCTATTTTCTTATACATCATAGCTAGCTTAAATACTTGAAGGTTCCAAACGTTTTAATAGTTCTAATTTGGCATCAACTTGTGAAACTGTCTAGATTAAATTCCTTGCAAAATCTGTCCTGAAAGGAAAACAACTAGTGAGATACTTTTGTCGAGGCAACTGGTTAGCCAAGGCTTTCTAGATCATGTCGAATCCTTGTTTACGTAAATTCATAATGGAGTTCTTTGTAAAGTACTCTGCAAGCAAGTTACATGCTTTTGACTAAATTTAATTTCTCCTTGGATCATACGTAGAAAGCTAGCCTCCTTTATATTGGTTGACTGTTTTTTTATTAAAACTCTTAATTTGTTCTAGATTCAGAAGTACATTAAACTGTCTAGGTATTAATCAATAATGCTTTATGCAGTCAAATCAGTTAGCATCTATGGTTCCCCTCGGCGCTGTGGCGGTCAAGGTGATATCCTATCTGGAAGGTAATTGATTATTTCTAATTTATGGCCCACTATTGTCAAAATTTTGTACTGATTTTAGGTTACTTCTTTTCATACATATAGTGGATTTCTTAGTACTTTTTCCTCATTTACACAAATATGCTGAACCGTTCTTACTTCCATTCCATTCAACTTATTTTTACTGCTATCTGTCAATATTTGTGAGATTTTCTTGGATATATTTTTTTTTATATATTGTCTCTATATCATTTTCCGTCATCTACTGGATCATATGTACCTATGAATCTCAAAATACCGACATTCTCCCCACTTGTTCTTCTGTGCCTCTGGTTTTGCACTGTTCTTGATATTGGGTTTATATCAGGGTGCCAAACCAATATTGGAGTTCCTTATGAACCTTCATAGAGAGTTCTAAAAGGTTTAAAATGATGTAAAATGGATCGTGACTGATTAAATTTCTTATATCTATGCCAATTTCCAATAATAATGTGATTTGATGTTCAAAAACATTTTGTGGAAATGATGAACATTGCAACTTATGTATCTATGTGAAGAATTCAGCTTTTGAGAGCAGCACTGCTTTAACTCTGTTGGACTGACAGAATCCTTTTTGTTTTTCTTCCTCTTTTATTTGGTGCCAGTGTTGCTGTTTTTTTATCTTGGGCCCGAGCAAAAGGAAAATTCACCAACAGGTTGCAGTGTATTTCTGTCTTTCAATCTTTGCCGTTGCTTGCAGTTTTATTATTTGTTTTCTCCATGTTTTCTGATGTTTGGCAATTTATTTTTTCCTTAAATGTGTTTGTTTCAGCCCAGTGAATCCAACGGTGTTGGGTTGCATTGCTGGGTCTGCTTTATTGAGGAAGGCTGCAGCTCTTGCTTTTGAAACTAAGAAGAGGTCAACTCTCACCACTGACATCATTGAGTGCTTAGGGGGAAGGTAATTTCTATTGGTATGATACGTGTAACTTTTCATTTGGTTTCCTTCTAAAGTTTTTACTTGAAAACTTTTGCAGCTTGGAGAATATTTGCCCTGCCTATTCATATTTTTGACATCCACTATCCAGAGAATCGAATTGACACTGCTAGGGGCTTTTACCGCCTGAGTTTTTTTACCGCATGCCGGCACCTGGTCAGAACTGTTACTTCTTTCAAGTCATGCAGAAAAGAATGTATTGACACGATATTCCCTGGCTTCTTTGTGTCCCTATGGATAGTAAAAAATAGAACGGAGAATTTTCATGTATTCTGGACTATATTTCTTTTTTTCTCCAAATCATCTACAATAAATAACTGAAAAAGTGTTTTTAGTTAGCTTGACCAATTGGACGTTTTCGCATTTAACCATTTATAAGCTATACTTCGACAGAGTTTTATACTTCGCTCGTAAATTGAAAGAGTAAAGAAGTTAAATTATGATAAAAAATAAAAACTATATTTTATATTTTGGAATATTTTATTATACATTTTCATTTGGATATTTTTATGTAGATTTTATCTATAAGCAGAAACTAATAATTTAGGAGTCATAAATAAAGTTGCTGAATATTTAATAAATATGAAGATAAAGTGTAATTTATCTTAGGGTGTTATATTAATTGAAATTATTTAAAAACAAACAAAAACCCCTCGAGCGAGAGTTTCGGATATCTAAAATTATATTATACTACCTATTCTACTGTAATTTTGAATGGAATAAGTAGGAAAACTAGTATATTTGTAGTTAATATACTTTTATTTAATTTTTAAAGCTCAATAATTGTATTATTAAGTATAGACTTTCTTTTATTTGATAAATAATATTTATTATTTACTATTAAGCATTAATGACGAAGCTTCTTATCCGTAATAAATTAAAATTGACAACTGAGTAGTTTAAAAAATATAAATTTTTTTAATACAAATTCTTGTGCAAATTAATGTGACATATTACTAGTAATTAATAAAAACTCAAATCAATGCAACTATTAAAAGTAATTTATTAATAAAAGCTCAAATCAATCTAATTATTAAAAGTAACTTGGGTGAATAAATGAATAATTATAATTAGTATACTGTATCAATTTGTATTATATAAAAAACTTAATTATCTCCCTAACATTATTTATATTAAATTCTAAACACACCCTAATTTTGTTGTATTAACGTCATATTTGTTTTTCATTTTTCTTGTCGTTTCCAGTTATACCAATATGATCTTCTTGTAAATTTACCCTGCTTCGTATCCTCCTCCAATGTTTAGGATTTTTGAAACCTTTTTCTTTGAGTCACTTTACTTTTCGAGTACTGGGAATTAAATTTTGGGGTAAACGGTAAGCAACGACTCATGATTTTGTTTTTAGATATTCAACTGATAATAGTCTCATACACATTTGGCATGATTAAAAAATACTCATTGGCAACAACTACAGAATCTGCAAACACTTCTCGAACTTTTTATTAAACACAAACATAGCTAGCTGTACACGGGACATAGCCACGCAGACGATTGATTTGAAGCCCAGAACACTGATAAATTAACGGAAGATAAGAGAGCAGCTAGGTACAAAGATAAGTTGGGCTACTTTCACAAGCATATACTACTATTGCCGTTGTCTCGTTGATTCTGCTACACTCATTTACTTATTCACATGGACCCTCATATATGCCACATCTTGCATCCACTAAAATTTCTTTTCCCAAAACGGAATTTTGACTGGTGCCTATTAAGTGAAGAAGAAAGATCTTCCTACTCTCTGGCTGCAAGAACTGCCGGCCCTTCCACCTGAAATATCCAATCCCCACCAAACAGAAAATCAGTTGAATGCTATGTTAATGAGATAAATATGTGGTTGAATTCATATTGCTTTATAGCTGGTCGAAATGGACAATTGATGGTGACCAAAATTATAATTATCAACAGGAAACTATCACACCGACGGGGAAATTTTCCAATTGGTTTCCATTTTGTTATTTATAATTTACCCTCGCAAGAATTAATGGATGATATGCAATTACATGCATGAGTGTCACCCATGGCATTTCATTACCTTAAAGGTAGCACCCCAAATCTCTTCTTCCTCAGCAGGAACTGCAGTGATCTTGTTCTTTGGATTCTCAAAGCTTCTTAGTCCTCCGACGGCTGTGGAGTAGAAACAACCTGAAAAATCCGAAAAACCAACATCACATACACACACACACAAAAAAAAAAAGTTAATCCAATTTCTACATAAAGTATAGTATCAAATATGTGTACGCAACTATATAATGGACGACTCGTGGTATTGTTTAGCTAATCCAATTACCGACCTTGAGGGAAAGAAGCGAGTGACTTTCCACAAGCACCTTTAAGCAAATCAGCATTATCAGCAAAGGCGACATATCCGTCAGCAGTGATTCCCCAATAAAGAGGAATCTTACCAAATTGATCCTGTCCCATCCATTAAAGTTAGAAACCAACCACAGTAATTAGCTTCGCAATCATTGCTAACTTGTTCGGTAGGTAAAGAAAACCATACAGAAGCCACAAACAAGGTGCAGGTGGACTTGTCGAAGACGATGAAAGCAAAGTTCCCACTAAGATGGCCAACAACATGGTTGGGAGGATAAGGGGCACGATCACGCAGAGCCTTGTACGCCTCAATCACAAGGATAACCTCGTTAGCTGACTTTCCCAAGCCATATTGCTGCCTCAGACTTCCAAGATTGTCAAGGGCTCCCTCAAACAAGCAGAATATTTCATCCTTTACAGCAAATAATCTGCCGTTCACACCATAACACAAAACAAATTGATCAATTAATAATATAGACCTCCAATAATACTAGATTAATAAAGTAATAGATTCATGCATATTGTACCAGAACCGGAATCTGGGATTGGAGACCAATTTGCAACTGGGTCCTTATCGTCGTTTCGTTATCCTTATCCTTCTAATTTTCTCAAAAGTCTCCTATAGATATCGAATAAAGTTTATCGGACCCCACCACGTGGAATCATGATTGTTCGTGTTAGATTTAACATAATGGAAAATTTTATAATATGCCGTCACCGCATAAAATTACTCTCTTTTTTCGGTTAAAAGAGAAAAGACAAGAAAAACGAAAATTAGAAAATCAATTATGAAATTCGTTATTGAATTATTGTCAAATTAAAATATAAATATCACATGACGGACGAAAAAGTGCTCCTTTTTCTAAGGATTCTTTGGACCAATTTGGTCTCTCTCACGCCAAGTGAAGTCATCATACAGAGATGAAAGACGGATTACGTTAACTACAAATTCACCGTCCACGTTTACGCTAAAGGATAACTGCCACACGTACGGTGAGAGATCGAGTGTGGAACGTAGCGGAAGGGGTCACATCGAGACAAATCTAGCAGGTAACAAACAGGGGATTCTTCCATATTCACTACGTGGACGACGATCGGCCAACAACCATCAACAAATCATGACCGTCGACTCTCTCTGTTCGCATATCATACATCATACACAGTTTGTCAAGCCACATCCATGTATCGTTAAAAAAAAAATGTTAAAAAGGGAAATTATCATTCGTAGCACTCACGTTTTTTTTATTATTCTTATTGTTTTTCATTTTTTGGAAATTAATTGGGCTACGGATTACTGATTGACGAGTTTTTAATCTGGTAGGCAAATTGCCAACTTCATCAAAAACTCTCCACCGTATATTCTCCATGGTTATTACCTAAATAAACGAGATGATTCCAAACATTTGACGAACAAGATCCAGGGATAAGTCTGTTCTTTAAAATGGTTAAGCCAATGATTACTCATTATTCCATGAAAAAAATATCAAATCAAAAGGTCAACCCTGTAACACGATGATCGAGGGTTATCGACATCTAATTGGTGATTACTACTAACTGTTACTATTAGTTTTACCTTGGTCGCAACGGAGACTCGTTGTGATGAGTGTAAGCCAGGTGGGCATGATCTCCCACCTGCATGGACACGGCGGAGGCGTTGGCCTGGAGGAAACGGTTGACCAGCACCGTCGACGAGGTCTTCGGGGAGGGAGTCCGGCATCCGGCTGCAACCAGTTCCTCCGGCGGTGAAACGATCGCACTGCTAAAAATTCCTAACATTTTCAAAACCGACTTGCTATCCTCCCAATCTCTCTAAAAAAAAAAATAAAAAAGGGTCTCCTACAAGAAAATTATACTAAAGCAACTCTTTGGCCTCTACTACAGAGCTCAGACAACGGACATGGGATTCCATGCTCAAGGGGGGTGCATTTCGATTTATAGAAGATAAGGCGAGGGTACTCCCGTAATATCAAAGATATTTGAGAACATTTTTAATTTTTATTTAATTTATCGTCGAACAAAAGTAAATAAGGTATGTGACGTGTGGGGCCCACGTGTGGGCGATGGTTTCTTGAGAGTCGATGGTGACGTGCAGTGAAAAGTGGGGCCCAAGAGAAATTTGTCTTTCTGTGGCGATGATTTGGTATCAATACGCGCTACTGCAGATGCGAAGGACCGTTTATCCGGTGGACCAACGTTGGTTGGACAGTTGATGAAGGGAGAAGGCATTTGATTTTACCACCTGTAGTTAAAACTTATGGGAGTCGCGACAGATTACTTCCCCTCGACATGGCAGAGCATGATTGGTTTATTTTATATATCTCTTCTCAACGTTCAACAGGTTTGTAGGTGTTGTTTTTATAAACAAATAATGTTAAATATCAAAATTTTTATTTTTTGTTCACCAGACTACACAGATAGGTGATATGAATAAGTTTGGTAATTGTTTATTTTAGAGGTAAGTAACATAAGAAAAGAGAAATGCAACCACGAAAGCTTAGCATACAAAACCAAATATATATATGGTTCCTTTACGTACGATAACATCTTAGAATTTATTTTAAGAGTATTAGCAATTTGTCAAAATTATAAATTAGCACATAATTTTATAAATTTTAACATTTTCATTCTTAGCATTTGAAGGACAATATTAATGTCCGTTTATAGATAATTTGACAGGAAACCTAAAATGCCATACATTTTCACATAAACTAATCAAACACTAGGGACCATACCACCGTCTTTATTGCGCCAAAATTAATTACCATCCTTGAATGCCAATTTACATGCATTCATGCAATTCTTAACTTAGGAAAGAAGTTTTCATTGATGAATAACAGATTTTGAAAGAGTTCATACTGCAATGATAATGATATTGGTCTTAAACTCCTCTTGATCTTACATAATACAGGTATTACATTACCATATTTGGGGGGTGGTATTGCTTAGATTTAGCATTTTTGAAAACTTTAATTTTTGGAGATTGAATATTTTCGGTTGAAAAGGCTAAATTTTTTTTAGGGTTTCTTGGTTTCTTATGACTAAATAACAATGGAATTATGTGATTGTATCAATATATGATTGCGTGATTATTGGATTTCGAAACTAATTATTCTGAAATAAAAATGACTTACTTTTCTGAATTTATCATTGATTTTAGTCCAATGATAAAGTTATTGTGCGTTCGTGTGGGGGATGAGACTGATTTTGCTTGCATGATGAATTGTGAAATCTTTATTAGATTGGAAGCAGTGGGAAGTTGAGAGGGTAGGGGGTAGAATGGGATTGTACGTCGAATTGTTTGGAATTCGTGAAATTGTTTCAAGTTGAATGAATTGAGTTTAAATAAGAAATTTATCACTTCTCTCTCTTCTCGTCGGATTTACAATTTTATTATTTAAATGGTATTTTTTAAATATTATTATTTATTTTATTAAATTTTGTATTTTCTAAAACCTCCTTAATAAAACTACACAAAATAACTTATTTATTCTTAAAAATTTATTAATTATACTCCTAAAATTTAAAAATTTATTATTTAAATAATATCCTTTTAATAATCATCACTTATTTCTCTTAAAATTTGTATATATAATCCCTACACATCCTAACTTTTCTTAATATATACTAGAATGAGAATGTACTAGTATAAATCATTATTTTTAATATGTTCTCTGACTTACTAAAAACTTAAAATTTAAAATTTTTAAATATAAAAAATAATATTTTATTTTCAATTATAAGTGAATCATTGATATAATTAGCAATATTATTATATTATTATGTATTAATTTTAAAATATACTATTTTTATTGCTTACTTTATCCCATTTATTTTTCATGATAAATGAGAATATAAATACAAATATGTTATAATATATATAAATATCAAGAGAGATAAGTGATAAATTCTTGTTTGAATACTATTTTTACTTCAATTATGTAATAAAGTGATAAATTATGTTATAATTTCTTGCTTTGATGAAATTATCGAATGAATGAATTCTAGAGCATGATTTTAGAAAGTTAAATATTTGAAATAAAAAAAATTCTTCCTTGATTGTAAACTGAATATTTTTTTCTTTAATTCATTTTTTTTTTCATTTCTAAGAACTAATTTGTTAATAAATAACACGTTTATAAATTATTTTGTTTTTAAATATTTATAATTACGTGCATTAATCTTAACAAATGTAACAAAACGATAAAATGGTTAAATTTACAAAACCACATACGGGTTTATTATTTTGGCAAATTTAATAGATAAAAAATTAGGAGAACGAGATGGTGACAATTTTATGTTGTGACTTACAAGTAATATTATTTTCCTAATTAAGTGAATTATGAAGTTAATTAATACGTACAATTACATAATAATTATAAACTAAAGATTTCACACGAACTTTCCAACTTTTCTAATTCTTACAACTCATAATATTCTAAGCTAATTAACCTTCAAAATTGAAAATTGTAAGAGAGCAGAACGTATTTCGATTCAATTTGGCGACAACATCTGAAGCAGATATTCTATGTTTGCTCTTACAATCTTGCCATAAACAAAAACCATGGATGCAATCTAAAGTTTCCTGTGTTCTGATAGCAACTTGAACATAAATTAATGGTGACAAAGTGGTGTTGGTTGCGGGGTCTAAGCATCAAAACTTCATTTTACAGCTCAAAGGACAAACAAGATGGAAGATTCCACTTGCTAGGATTCTGTCTTATTTTTTATTATTTTGTATATTTAATTAAAATAAGTACTTTTCCTAGTCATACTTGTACAAAGACGAAAGTATAGTTTTTCTAATTTTATAATACTGTTCGTAAAAGGAATTTTTTAAATAAGGAATCTTAGGATTCTATTAAATATGTTAATAAAATGAATTAATTTTCGAGAATATCGTCAGTATACGAATTAAATACCGTTGATTATTATATTGAAAATGAATACAAGGTGGATAATTTGGTAAAGTCAGGCCGGAATTTATTTACACGATCGAGGAGAAACCTTTTCATGATCTACATCACGGGTCAGTCTAATGAACGGTCAAGATGTGAAGAAGTATGGATAAGTTGGGACCTCGATTTGGAAAGGACGGTGGATGTACGTGGACACGACGTGGCTGGGAGCCTTGGACGGGAATTTACTCGACTGGTCTAATCAAGTATTGTAATATCAGATAAGCCCTACCTAAAATAGGAATATGAAAAGTGAAAGAGAATAGGGTTATGCTATGGTGTATTTGGTTATACTGAAAGATCTTGTATTTTTTAAACTTTTCTTTATTTTTTTAAATATTTTTCTTACAATTACTAATTTATTAAAAAATGAAAAAAATTTAATTACAATAAAAATATAAAAAAAATATAATTAATAATTATAATAAAAGAGTTGCATCAATGTAAATGTACACTATCGGTTCAAGAGAATAATAAATAACTATCAATTTAAAAATAATAATTTAAATGTTTAAGATATTTTAATTTTATTAAATTAAAAAATATTTATTTTCATTTTATTTATTGGTTTTGACTTTTTTGTGCAACGAGACAGTAAAAATTAATTTACAGTAAAATAATAAAAAATATTTAAAATAAAAAAATATAAAAGTAAAGATAAATATTCTTTGACTTGTTTAAAATTCATATTTTTAATTTAATAAAATGAATTTATTCTTTTAATTTGTTTAAATATATTTTTTATCTTTGAAAAAGTTAAAAAATAATTAATGACTTGCAATAGTTTATTGTGAATATTATGACAATTTCAAAGATTTACCGCTGGCCAGAGCGCCCACGGTTTCACCGCTGGCCCACGGTTTCAATTTCAAAACTCTCTGTTTGTTTGTCTAGAGCAGGTCATTACGAAAGGCACTTTGTACCTGATTGATAAAATAGGATAAAATTGAATTAAATAAATTAAATAATATTATGGGCAGTATAAAATTGGCTTAGTGTTAGACTGATTAACTTTTATAATACTATTAAACATGTAAACTTTTTATATAAATTAATATGACAATACTATATAATTATCCTATATATTTTCATATAAATAAAAATTTATCATAGTATATATA